>JAPEVW010000523.1:0-84334 GCA_027921565.1 Artemia sinica | reverse complement strand
TCACACAAAAGCAACAGGTCTCTAAGCGCTTAATCGAGCTCTTGGTACTGATCACACAACAATTCTCTCGCCATCCCTTGGTAGGTAAAAAATTTGTCATTTTTATTTGTACATTGCTCTTGTTCGTCCTCATCTGGAGTTTGGTTACCAGTCAGGCAACTCTTCATATTAAACGTTGGGATTTGCTTTATTAGAAGGAGCTCAAAGGAGATCTACTAAATTATTGGCTCCCAGATAAAGATAGGCGTACCATGACTGCTTGAAGAACTATAACCTGTCCCATTAGTTTATCGACGCCAAAGGGGGGATTGTAATTGCATTGAAGAATTGTAGTTAACAATTAATATGAGAGATCTGTATTCAGACTTTACATATATTCTAACAAGGGGTCATTCAATAAAGCTGCAAAGGAAACATATAAAAAGACGAGGGAGAGCGGAACTGGATTTTTCATTCGAGCACTGCCAGCCTTGGAACAGTCTTTCTGATTCTACTGTTTCAATTTCTCTATAAATTCTTTTAAAAAAGCTGCTGATGATGAGTGGCAGGGGCGAGTGGAATATCACTGGGATGCTCCTGGATATTCAGATTACATCATTTTCACACCCAGCAAGAACTACGGGAGGTTAAGACACCCATAACTCGCTGGCAAGTGCCAATTTTAAGGTAAATCAGATTGTCCTTTTCGGCCAACGTCTAGGAATAAATGGAAAAGCAGGTCATCCTGTATGGGGTGGGAGGATGTCATGTTGTATTTGTACATGTACAAAAGCCTACCAAAATTGATCTGACTCTATAACCACCATTTCAGCAAGACTGAATTTGTTTTTTAAGTGATATTATAAGATTATAAAGTGAAAAAATCAATTTTTAAAAAAAATGTGGCTTCCCAATTATTCATCAGAAAATTGAGAAATAAAAAAAACTAAATAAATGGAGAATCGTGAAAATTGACAGTATCTAATTAAGGACCTAACTTAAATTAGAGCTCATTAATAACCCTGAACTAAGCTGTCAAAGAGATTAAAGTTGTAGAATGTAGAGAAAACTCTGTGCTTATTTTATGGGTGATCAAAAAGCAGATATAGGATGCTGTTCCAAAACAGTATCAACATAACAAAAAATAAAGAAATAATATGGATGTATCTGTTTGAATATCACATCCAAAACTGATTTGCGATTAAAAAACCTAGTATGGTGAATCTTAGAGGCTAAAACTCTTTTGAAGACTGGACCGTGATTAGTCGCAACTGTTTCCGATGAGGTACGTCCCAAGTCTTCACATTTGGCTAGATAAAGAGTTTTGGTCTAATCTTTTCTGTGACAGGTGGGTATTATTTTGTCTTGGTAGTGACGGGTACTACTGTATCTGTTAAAAATGAAGAAGTAAGTTGGAGTGTGATATTCAGTGTTGCCAACACTGCCGAGGGTAATTTATTAGGTCAGCTCCATCACGTCGAACTAAAGATTATTTTTCCCCATTTACCTGGTTTTGCTGTTTTCATGAATATATAACACTTCATAAACCTTCCTAGAACCTCACCACTCCCCAATTTATTCTTGCTTACTTACTTGTTTTGGTAACATATGGTGACAGTCCTGAAGGTTGTCAGGCATTTATTTTGGACATGCAAAATTGGCGGAGGGGCATAGTTGTGATGCAACGATTACTTCAGGAAAAAAATAATATAAGTTATTGTTAAAATAATGAAGTATTAAGGGTAGGGCATGAGTAAAAAAGCCGTGCGCCACCTTTGTGTAAATGTGAGGAGCTGAAGTGATGGAGACTGGAAGTGTTTGGTATGGGGGATTATGATTTTGAGTGGTTGGTTGAATTGGTGCGATGAGTATTTTATGGGTATCAGAAGCTTAGCCGATTCCTTCGCTCGCGATGAATCATAGAAGTAGATTTCTGTATGATTATGTTAGGTATGTGCAATTTCTTTGTAATGGTTCTTGGTTATATTTTGTTGCCATAGGCCTATGGGTTTACGCGCAAATAAATTGTATTCTATGCCTTTTCGTGTCTATAAAAATGCTACTGGATTCCAATCAGATTCCAGAAGGCTGTGAGCCTAAACATAAATAAATTGGAAGACTGTATTCGGGAATTGGAAAGCTTGTCAGAACAGAGAAACAAGCAAATCTATTGAATAAATTACTGGAAAAGTAATAAAAAATTATTAGATGAAGCGTGGGAGGGGGGATTAAGTCCCGATTTCTGTTCTCTTTGAATTGCTTTATACACTTAATTTAACGCTTATGGTCATTAGTTAATTTGGTCTTCCATGCAGCTATATTTTATGTTGTTTGGGGTTATATGAATTTAGAATAGTGCATTATATTACTGGAAAACAATTGCCTGGAAAGTGTGAAAACTAATTACGAGGTCCTAACCCAATGTCACTAATCATTGCATATGTTTGTGTCCTCTGTTTAATTGGAGCTTGCGGTCTTAGCCAATTTACCATTTGGTTTGTCCATATGGCCACATTTTTTGGGTTCTTTTTGCATATTGAATTAGAATAATGTATTTTTTGAATTTTGCTTTACCAATTGTAAGCTTTCTTTGTATGTATTTTATAACCTTGACATTTAGAGCCTAAATACACGTACCCTATGAATCAGAACTCCTGTCTTACGGAGTTTAAGTAAAGTATTTTTTGTTTCCCCCCCCCCCAGTCTGTAGCTTGAATTTACAAATTTAATAAAGTTATCTCATTCGAAATTGGAATATTTATAGCCTACGATTAAACCTGAGTAAGCGTTTATGAAAATTACCAAAATGCTTCAGGAAGCAAGGTCCAACTTTTAAACCTTTGCTTTATTTGTTTTCTTCTATAAACATCTTAAGCTGTTGTCCAACCATAGGAAATTTCTATTATTAACTAAATTTAACAAAAAAATTTGAATGGAAAGGATGTATAAACACTGTATAAGCTTGCAAAACACGTAATGAAAATTAAAAGACAAATATATTCTGTATATCACAAAAGTACACATCTAGTTCTGTTTTTCCAAAACTTGTTGGTGCAATGTGGAAAGTCCTAGATTCGGTTGTACTTTTATGGCCGCAGAGGAGTAGATATTCATCTTTACTACATATCCTTACACCCTAACAATTAAAAAAATGGTGTTTTCGGTCACTAACTGTATTTTTTTTATTTTTTTTTTTCGTCACTGTATTTTTTTTCTTTTGTGTAACTTTTTTTTCTAACTTAGGCTTTTTTGAATTCAAATTCTCTCCCTGTTTCTTTTTCAAAATTTATAATCTTTAACAAACTTAATATGCCCACTTAAGCTGCCCTCTTTGAGAGTAAGTCCTATTGTGTTCCAGTTTTGTCGTGCTTTTATACTCATGAAGTCTTCTGCGTCCAATTTTTTTTGCATCACTAAAATTATAGACATATATGTGTCTATTATATTCGAACGGTGTACCCATTTGATGATCAGGAAGAGCCTAATCCTGATTAAAAACTCCATGGGCCCTTCGCCATGGGAACCCATCTTCATGAAAAGTTACTGCAGAAATAGCTACTTACTACGGAAATAGCGACACTATCCTCCTCCCATAGCATGGGTTTACGCTTTTATGAATACGGCATAATTTTATTATTGCTAGGCATGTCCATGTTTTAACTATTAGCTTAAGGTCAACACTTCTTCTTATACTGAATGTGTATTTTCTAGGCTCAAAATGTCCGTAGGTTTTTTTCGGCCGCGGCAACCTGGGACGACCGTGTGAACATTATGAACAAAAGAGCAGAAGAAATTAGAGTCAAGGAGCGTATTACACTCTCTTCAGCTTGAAGAAGAAGACGATAGAAAGTAAGGTACCCCCCCCACCCCCCTGTAAAGAGAGAATCTCCTTAAGGAAACGGGAATTATACAGGTGGACCTTGAGTCAAAATTAGGGAAAACTATAGTTGTCACAAAAACAAACAACTCCGCAGCTCAGTCTCAGTCCTGGATTGGTAATTGTCTTTTTTTCTAATAATTTTTTTTTCTCTTTTTAATCATTTAATTCTAAATTTAGAACATTTATTAAGGCAACCGTGTGGAAAGTTTTCTTCTAGCCTAACATCTCTAAAGGGTTTTCAATGCCACTATTAACAAGCTATTTTTCCCATAAGGCACTCTTTCCCTTCGCAAAGCTTGTAAGCTAAAAAAAAAAAAAAAAAAATTAAGATGTAAAATTAATCCTTCGGAAATTTCTACAAATACTTAAAAAAGGGTGTGAAATACAAAGAAAATACAGTGTAAAATCATATAAGAAAATCATTATTCTACCATTCAATAACAACAGAAAACAGCTGAATAAAACACATGGTTTCCATTTCATATTTGTGTCTTTCCATTTCTATTTAAAATAGAAGATCTGCATGATTTTGACAAAAGGTTCTAGAAATGATACAAAACATAAGCAAAAATAATGTCAATTTCATTATATAAAGCCAACATAACTTTGATAATGCTAAGAAGCTTTTTAAAACACACAAAGGAATGCTCAGTTTTTTCGTTTTAAACCCTGTGTTCAAGGAGCTTATTGAATTAATCACCCGTAACTTATTGCAAATTAATTATTCAAGTACGTTATTGTAATTAATTAAAGTAACATCACAGTTCTGTCCTTGCATAAATGAATAGGTCTCAAACTAAGTATTATAAGGTGTAAGTACTTGTCTTTCAGAGATTAATACAGAGCACTGCTGTCAGTTTGTTGCCAAAAATCACATATTGCATTAAGACACATAAACCTTAAAGTAATTTAAATAAGTTTATAAGGGCTGTTTTAACATAAAAATAATTATTTTATTCCCCAAAAGTAATGTCTAAGTCACGTTTCTTATCTACTGAATCACCTTGACAAAATGAGGAATTTGTCATATATGTGGACAAGATTTGTAATAGCCTCTTCGGAAAACATTCTCTGCTGTGAGTTGTGATAGTTTCTTTAACCTCTTGTCAGTTCGGAGGCACGCCTCCCAAGTCACTTTCGATTAGGGAAATGAAAGGTGATGAGAACTGCCATGTGTTCAATCTGCTTTTTTTAATAAATAGCAATTACTTAGGTTAATAAGCGAATTATTGTGACTCTCATTGAAACCGTTTGGACAGCAAAATGATTTTACGCGGAGATTATGAAATTGAAAGAAACGCGTCAAAATTATTAAGTTTAGTGGTCTATCTTTCCCCTCTATACGCCAATGTTGTTCATGTTTATACAAAATATAATAAAAAATGGAAAAAATCGTTGAGGTTAATAAATGTAAATAATTATTTAATAGGTGTCAATAAGTGCTTTGAATGTAATCAATAATTATAATTCCTATTGAATACCAAAAAACGATTTAGGTGGTTAAAGTAATAGTTTTCTACCTACTAGGTGAGGTCCTGTAAAATGAACACTCTTCAGGTCTCCTCTGGACTAGAACATCCAGCTCCAGGCAAATGCTGCCTTAAATACCCTTGTTATAAAAGAAATAAAATGTGATAAAAAAAAAAAGAAAAAAAAAAGGCGTAGCCTGTAAAAGCCTGTAACCGTAATACCCTGTAAAAGAAAAAAATGGGGGCGCCTAAGTATTCCAGTGCATATTTAAATTGAAATTTGTTATAAAGGCTATCCCTCTTGTCCATGTTATTCTTTGGGTGAAACTAACAATGGAGGTTTTCAAACTATATTTTCACGTTTGCTTTTTTGGCAAGATATAGTATAACTTGGGCCAAACAATTGGTTATTTCCTTTCTATTTCTAAATGCTAGTTGCAGTACTAGTTTTTGCAAACTGCGACAGTAGAAATGCAAAGTACTTTTTTTTGCCTTTCTTGGCAATTCATTTCTGCACTTGATTCGGGATTATTAGTTGGATTGTTTGTTTATAAAAAAATATGCTTAAAGAAAATAGAAAAATGAGTAACAGTTTAGATATTGAGCCTAAGATATTTTTTAAGTTGGTCTTAGTAAGGAATTATCATTAACCACGAAAATTGATTCCTGAATATCGTTTAAACAGTTGCACAGTTGTCAATAGTTGAAGAGAAAACCTGAAAAGGAAAGAGTATTCCCTTTTTTTCACTGAAACAAATTTTTACTTGGATTGAAGGTGGAACCTTATATAATTGCCAAAGTCAAGAAAAAACGTTAAAAACTCGTACACTGTCTATAGACCTACCCAAGGACAATGCAGGCCGTGATTCATAAGGGTAATATTGAAGAAAGGCAAAACACCTGAAGTATCATATGTCTTACCTTATGTGTCTTGACTGTCCAAGAATACATACGTCAGATGTTACACTTCGTATTTGACAGTTTGGTGAAATTCAGGGCTTTTTCAAGTTCGTTTTCTTCAATCATTTCTCAAGCTAGGTCAACGACATGCGCCAAGAAATCTTCACGTTTCGTTTAAAAAGGGGGGGAATAAAAACAACTCCCAAATAAATATCCTGCTCTCTTGTTAAATTGAAGAAGCAATCGTACTTATAAGTAAAAAATGCTTTACATATCGGCGAAATTTTTGCATTAACTATATTTGATAGTGGAACTCGAAGGCAAAAAATAATTATAACAAAAATAACACATACATGTTTTATATTAACATAGGCTAGTTGTAAATGTTAGGATAAGCTTTTGATAGACGGGTTAAAAACATATTTCTACAATTATTTGCTCAAACTAAAAAGCGACAAGCAATACCTTAGGGAGAAGTATACGCGACTACGCCCTAAGATGAAATTTGCCTTCTTGAGGAAAGGGGGGCTTCGGCATTTGCTTAAAAAAACGATAGTTTATATGATAAAAGTAAGAGGTTTAAGTTGAAAACTTAAAACGGAAAAAATTGTTTGCTTCAAAGTTTATACTACAACCTATCTGCAAACTAGCTAAATAAACTAGCTTAATGATATACTCCTATATTGGTGAATTCTGAAAAACTACGCTTAATTAAAGCTTAGTTCCTTGAGATTTAGAGAATGTTCATGTAATTTTAAAGTTATCAATATCATGGCTGGGGATGTACTATTGAGAGGCTTATAAAGTTCTTTATTTTAATTGTCGGCATATTCATGAACAGATTTGTAATTACTGCAGTAAATATCTCATGACCAATAGCTAATTCTGGAAATCAGAGTTTTTCTTTTTTTTTCAAATTTGATTTTTTTTTTTTTCTTCTTTTCTTTTCTTTACAGCAAGGTGCCTACAGGCCGGCCGAGACTATTGTCATCTGGCCCTGTGTACCGACTAGTGTGATGTCCCAATGTTGGTAGATATCTGCTTATTGTGAAGTCTGCGTTGTTTCAAGAAGACACAACAGTTGCTGTCAATATTTCATGTAACTTAGGTAATTCAGACTCGTTTCACTCTTGATTCATGGATGGTCCTATTTTATTGCTCGGCTGAAAAATGATGGACAAAAAAAAAAAAAAAAAAATCACTAGTTCAGAATTATGTATGTTGTGGTCCAAATAAATTTTTGTTCCCTTTGGCACAATGGATTTTTCTATTACTTTTGCTGTTCAAACTACCTTTTTAACCCTTTTTTTTTAGGGTATTATTGTATAACGTTGTTGATTGGCGGCGTAAAGGCATTTCTATAAAATTTTTTGGATCATATTAATTAATGGCAAGAAAACGTAAAGTGTATTATCAATTTTGAAATTGTGTCGATATATAGTTGTGGATTTTTGACAGGGGTGGAAAACCACCAAATGGGTTTCACCCCCATGATTCCAAAGGATCTAATCAAAGTACAATGTTCAAATTGAATTGACGAATGGGTTATATTTATATTTTTAGTATATTTTTAGTTTTCTTTTTTTTTCAACCTCTTTGATTGATTTTATTTAATCTCTATGTTCACATTACTGATCACATTTTTATTATCCTGGAATTGAGGGTGCGTTGTTTGTCGTTTTGTTTTTGTGTGGGACTATTTATGGGTAGGTAGAGTTTTGATTTAGTAGTCACATTTTTTTTTTTTTTTTTACTGAGAGTCATTGTGAAGTTAATTGTAAACTTTGGGAAGATGCTGGTGCGCGGCAGTTTGTTGATGTCTACTCAGTATTTTCTTCTTTATTTGTGGATTCCAATTAATACAGGTGCCCTTTTCTGGGGGCCCCTGTATAAAAAAACAATAATAATTTTTTTATTGTTTCAACGATGATGAGACGACAGGTAGGTCTATATTAATAATTGCGTATACATTAGGCGTATAGCGCGATGGATGATGAGAGGATGAAGGGAAAATCCTTCCTAGTTATGGGTAGGACAACCAGTATTCGGCCACCTGCCTAAATCTCGCGAAGACAGAATGTAACTAACAGGGGAACCTAGCTCTAAGGCTAATGTGCTATCTTAGGGAAAGTTTTTTTATACATAAGGACAAAAGCTGCTGGTTTCCTCTGCGTGCACTTAGATATCCATATGGATATCTAAATAGTATCCATAGTAGTGCAGTTAAAACTTCCCTTATATGTATGTATTGTTATGTGGAATAAAATTACTTTACTAAGAACATGAGCCAAGAGCTCGGGTTTCCATGTTAACATTTCTGTCCGAGACTAGGCAGTGGTGGCCCCCCCGGACTACTGGGTGTCTTACCCTATATTGAATAATCTATTCGTTTTAGTTTTTAATGTTCCTCTTAACTTTCAGTGTGTGTCGTAAAAAATCTTTGAATATTGCTAATTTAATTTCGAGAAGAGGAAATATGCTCACGGGACGCGTGATTATTTGTTTTGTTTTTTTTTAAATTGTGTTTCTTTCCAAACGGGGGTATTGTATCGGGTTCTAGATGTCTGATTCTTTTTAGGATATCGTGACAGGCCTAAATTAATTGGCTAAATGAAACCTTTTTTTAGCGTCTTTTTTAATTTCCAAAAAGAGACTACGGACACTATTGGCCTACAAGCTTATTGGGGAGGGAGCTGGTGCGTGTTATTGTATTGACCAACTAACACTAAATAGGGGGATATAACTCGATTTTTAGGTGGCAAGCAGTTGAATAAGACAGACAGTCTTTTAAAAATTTTGTTAGCGAGGATGAGATGCAAATCTTTTATACCCAAGCTTGTCAAAACAGAAAAACGGGGTCAAAACCAAACGCAACAAATTACTGGAAAGTAATTTAAAAAACCACAGAATTATGAGATTAAGAGTGGGGAGGGGGGGGGGGCCTTCTAAGTCTCATTTACTCTGTGACAGTATCCTTCTCTTGTGAGTGTTACCCTGATGGTAATCCACTTAATTGACAAAGCTTTTGGTGTAACTTAGTTAATGCTCTTAAGGACAGCGAAATATCTACTTTTAAGTTTGCTTTGTTTATGTTCCTTTTTTTTTTTCTTTTTTTTCTTTTTTCTAACGAGTTAGGAAATTTTTTGATCTTGTGTATTCAAAAAAATAAAATCTAATTAGAATATGTCTAAAGGTATAAAAAGAAAATTAACTCTTTATTCTGGTCGGGAAAAGGAGTTAAATCGGTTCTCCCCCTTAAAAAATCTGTTATAGGTAATGATTGACCCGGGAGTAAATGTAAGTAGATAAATGATGTTGATTCTTCTATGTAAATCACTATCTAATTTCACCAAGCTTAATATATCTGTATATAAATTGGCAATCCAAAACAAAAAACGTGAGTACATTAAAGATTTTGTTAACATTATACAGTTTGAAAGTTGCTAGGGCTTATAAAAAATTGTTGAACGTCCAATATGTAAATCCTGCAATCACTGATCCACAAAAACTTCTGAGTTCTCCTGGAAATCTATCCAAATGAGGATGGGGGTATATAGGGCATATTTCCCAGGGAAACTATGGTCAAAAATTGAAAACAATCTAAGGTCCATTTTGTACATTTCCTCTGGGTGTGTGGGGGGGGGGGGTGGTGGAGAGGTGGGAGAAGGTGGCAAATCAGATCAATTTTAGCAGGTGGATATCTCCTTCCTTCGGGCCCTCTTGAAACTAATGAAACTTATGAAATTAGGTGAGTTTTGAACTAATGAAAATTTAATGTCAATTTGTGCGAAAAGGAATATCAGCAGATATTATAGTTAGCAGTGCACAAAAATAATTTAATTGTGTAGAATTTTAAACTATTGTTTCTATTAGATATTATGGTACATAAACCTAAATTTTTCAATAGTTCTTTTCAAAGGTGAAAAAAAAAAAAACTTGAAAAAGAACCATATTACAGAGAGATATACGAAAGAGTCGAAAATACAAGTAAGGTGAATTATTTGGGCAAAACCATCCGTCTGAGGGGGGGTGTTTTGGATGGGGGGGGGGTGACTAATCTCGGAGGAGACCCCCTCCTGGTATCCAGATATAAGGATCGGCGCACAGGTTGGTCTAATAGGTGGTGGAGGTTTTTTTTCTTTTCCTGGGATTCTTTCACGAGACGGAAAAGTCACATTTTAAGCCCCATTTTTTTGAAACGAGTCGTTGGATTAATCTCAGGAGCCCCCTCTCCCTCTTGTCCCTTTTTGAAAGGTTTAAGATGGAAATATTATCGCAAACATGTTTTCTTCAAAACCTTGAATCAGAACTTTTACTAAAATATGGGATTTTTTTATTATTATTTTTAGCCTACTGTGACGATGGAACTTTTTCAAGAAACTAACTTATATGTCCTCTGATTTGAATTTTTGGAGAAAAGCTAATTGGTTTTTCATATGTAAGTAAAATCCATGTGTGTTATTAATACCAAATTCATTTATCGTTTTTTATGTTACCAACTACTTAGATCTTTATGCTCGGATTTCTAATCGTCAGCTTGACAAGAGAAAATCTTCACCATGTTCATTTAGCTTAATAATAAAAAAAAAACTGATGCTAATAGGGAAATTAAGATTGTATTCAATACATACTCAAGCCAATACATATAAGCAGGATTTTTTGTAAGAGAGGGAAGGGGGTTTTGGTAACTGGTAAAAAAAAAAAAATTGCAGATGAAGCTTAAAAAAAACAGCGAGTAAGCATTCGCTTGAGCACTTCTAAATCTAAATTTTCTTTTGTAACCACTTTCTATTTATTGTTTATTCGAGACACACACATAATATATATAATATATATATATATATATATATATATATAATATATATATATATATATATATATATATATATATATATATATATAGATATATATATATATATAATATATATATATATATATATATATATATATATATTATATTATATATACTATATATATATATATATTATATATATATATATATATATATATATATATATATATAGATATATATATATATTATATATATATATATAATATATATATATATATATATATATATATATATATATATATATATAGATATGAATGAATGAATGAATGAATAAATTTTATCAATAACCTGTCTTACAAATAAACAGAAAAAAAAAAGACAGAGCACAAAACTAGAAAAAGAAAGAAAAAGCAAAAAACTGGCAAGAAAAAACAAATACAAACAGAAAGAACTACATAATAACACAACTATTTGAGAAGGTGGGCCCACTCGTGATCCAGGAGCTCTAGTTTTTTCACGTAATTCTGAATTACCTCCTCCACGGCACTCAGAGGCTCAGCAATTCCATATTTCACAGCAATATGGCGGTTTCTAACGAAAGGTGGCACTGAAGAAGATATCGGGCATACTTGAAAAAATACCGACCTTATGTCTTTCTTGTTTCGTGCACTCAGGAGCTTCCAAAAAGGAGACTGGTACAAGACATGAGGCAAAGCTACGTATTATAAAGACGAGCCAAATATTTACGGCTTGAATTGCGACGGCTAGTGACAACACCCCGCATAGGCAATGCGCAGCGGGCGCACTTTTTTAGAAAGGTGTTCAATAAGCAAAAGACTGGGTCCTCTCGAAGATTACGGACCAATCGGGAGGCCAAGGTAACGTAATGTGACTAGACGGTGTTACGGTAATTCCACCAAGCCTGACTGTAGCATTATCTTCAGGGCAATTAAAAAACAAAAACAGCAGATTTTCTACATTATATATAATATATATATATATATATATACCTATATATATATATATATATATATATATATATATATATATATATATATATATAGATATATATATATTATATATATAATATATATATATATATATATATATATATATATATATATATATATATATATAAACTGTATTTTATTGCTCACTGTGAGAGTATTTTGCGACGGGAAAATATACGTATAAAAATGTAGTAGTTTTCAGAAAAAAATTTTATCTGTGTATGCGCTGACGATTATTGGCAATACTCATTTTCATTATGTTTTTATTGTTGTTTTGGATAGGTCATCTGACTAACCGTATTTTAAACGGTAAGCCATATGAAAAATGTGCTGGTTCAATCCTGCTAGCTCTAGGACAATAATGAGAGAAATGTTAGGTGACTTGGGGACACATTCTGCTGATGAAGGATGACAGATTGTCAAAGATCATCCTTGTCGGCGAACCATATAGGGCAAACAAAAGGAAGTCGTAAGGAAAAAGTTTAAGGAAATTGGAACTCTTGGAAGGGTGTAAACGAGGGAGGCTTTAAATGGGACTGGAATCTTTGGATAGAGGAGGAAAGCGTGTGTAATATGTGCTGGGCATCAGGCGGCTTGATGCTGCAGGGGAGTTGTAGTAGTAATAGTATTATGTTCCTTATTACTCATTATTTGTGGTTTTTTTCTAGATCAAAGAATATTTAGGCATGTCAATGCGCGTAGAGAGATCAAGCTAGATCAGGTAAAGCAACGAATGGATATGCTGAAAAGAAAAAAAAAGAAGAAAAGAGCAAAGAATATGATTTAGATGCAAGATTAGCAGAAGTAAGAGATGATGAAGCTAAACAGAGGGAATTGTCTCGAATGAGAAAGAAGAAAAGACGAACTGATGATGGACCACCTGGTGAGGATTTTGATGAGATGTCAGCACTCATGGGTTTCAGTGGATTTGGTGTACTAAAAGAGATCTTAGTGGATAAAGGTTCCGTTGTGATCGGGAAACTATTTCAAACAGCTTTTGCTTACCTTTCTCTATTTATTTGTTCAATATTGTGTTAATGATCAGCCTAGCCTATGTGCATTTTGAGAAAGGTGTACGAGCCATATTTTTAGTGCTTTTCAGCGCCGGTATTTTTTAAACTTACCAGTATGCGTTATGTTTCTTTCTTTTAAACTTACATGAAGAAACACACATTTTGGAATATTCTATGACTGTTATTTAGTAAAAGAATCAATACTTGCTTGAAACAACAAAACAAACTTTGCTGCCTAATTAGCAGAGAAATATTTAAACTGTGCAGAAGTTTAAAAAAAGTAATAAGTCCAATAATCTTTGAACATACAAAGAAAGAAAAGGAAGGAAGTTCAAAGAGCAAAAGATACTACAAAATTCCAAAAATAGCGAGATTAAAAAATAATCATGTTTTTCTTTCCTCACTGTAACGAGTTGTGCATAAAATTGCTTATCAAAATTGCAAACTAGTTTTTCTTCAACAGCGATTTTTCCACTTAGGAAAAAAGCTGTTTTCCCTACTTTTCCCAAAAAGCATTTACCAATTTTTCTAAGGTAAAAACGAAAAAAAGAAATGTAAGCACGTACATGTAAAACAGAATTCTCTTGTCTATGACTATGAAGTAAAAGTAAATAAAATATATTTTTATACATATTATATAATATAGTATGTATTTAGTTATACACAAGAAACAGCTGGTTGTAGAAAGCTGGAGGGTTAAGAGAAGACAGTACAAAAGTGTCGATGAAGAAACATTGTCCTATCAAATCACTTTTAGAAAACTATCAGCAGTCACTAAGAAAAGAATAGATCTCAAATTTTAGAAACATCCCAAACAAAAGAAACCAACTGTATTCATTAGAATGTATTGTATTTGTTTTTTTTTTTGTTTTTTTTTTCTAATACTAATGCAGCATCCTTCTTTCTTTTTCTTTTTTTTGTGTTGAAACGACAAAAAAAAATTGTATTTTCCCGGCGATCGATTCGGGCGCGTCTAGTGTTCTGCATTACCCCTGTATATTTAGGAGGACTTCAGTCTGACATTGCCAAATTTTTTTTTTTCCCTATGATTAGCTTGACGCTGAAATCGCTATAAAGAATAAGTGCGCATAACACGGGTTCAGCACCATGTTGATCCCAATTTGTTCGGGAAAACTTAAATCAGTGTTCTGTATATCCCTGTATATTGTTTAGGAGGGACTTTCCAGATCTGACATGCTCATCCCTATGATTAGCTTGACGCTGAAATCGATAAGTGCAATAACACGGGTTCAGCACCATGTTGATCCCAATTGTTCGGAAAACCTTAAATAGTGTTCTGCATTACCCCTGTAATTTTAGGAGGGGACTTCAGTCTGACATGCCCATCCCTATGATTAGCTTGACGCTGAAATCGATAAGTGCTAACACGGGTTCAGCTCGATGTTGATCACAATGTGATTGGGAAAAAAACCTAAATAGTGTTCTGCATTACCCCAATATATTCTAGGAGGATTTCTTGTTGCTTTAGAACATGGACGATGCAGAAAACTGTGGACTGCTTTAAAATATTTGATGACTGTTCATTTGTACAATAGCTATGCGAAAAATACCCAACTCACTCCAAGGTTGAACTGAGGAAGTCAAGTTGGGTTTATAGGATGTCAGAAAAAAATTAAATATTTAAAGCAGGGAGTCATTGACCCCTTGTAGGTCCATGTCTTTGTGAGTCTCAGATTACATTTTCCATCTCGTTGGGATTTCATTTTTGACTGAGGATGCTATTTGATCAATAATAAATAGGTAGATAGATGCATAAGATTCACCTCGAGAAGTTTGGTTTCGCGTCACTCAAAAGTAAATGCACCTCCATGGGAAAATTTGATCGATTATCATCGTTCGATTTTTTTTTTCTGCTATTCAGGTATATAGGGTCCCTGAAACAGGTGATTTTATGACAAGCATATAGCTGTAAATGCACCATAAGGACTATCGTAGTTGGCAAGCGGTAGGCTACAACATAGTAAGCGACGAACACGGCCTATATAAACCAAAAAATAGCCTTTAAAGCTCCCCTAAAAATGGTTTCGGATCCGAAACACAAACTACAGCAATAGAATTGCCTTGGCTGAGCACGGTAATACACGAAGCTTAAAGTCCCTTGGCTTTGAACGACAAGGAAAAATCCATTGCCTTGAAAAGCTAGGAAAGTCATTTTTTTTTCAGCATAAGAAGCATCTTTGATGCGTTTGTTTTTCCTCCGAAGCTAGCGGGGCACTTGGAACATCATACGAACCTTTTAGGGGCTAATTTTTAAAGGAGATTGATACATCTATGTGCTTTTGTAATTTGAAAAAAAAAATTACAAAAGAAGATTTCTTGATATGATGATAACAGAAAATAATGATTTACAAAACAGTGACAGTTCTACTATTACTACAATCATACAGAATTTTATATGTAATAATAATATCTGTAGTTTGTATGAGGATTTTTTTTTACTGAAGAAAATAGAAATCCTTTTAATATGCTATTATGTCTTCAAATAGTTATGCACAATGATGTCAATAAAAACCAAACAAAAATCGTCAAAATTTAAAATTTTCCATGAAAAATAAACAATGAAAAATTAAAATTTAAACTTAATAGAAATTAGCATATATAATTTTCGAAAGGATTCTTGCTCCAGCTGTGGGCAATATTTTTCTAGGAAAACACGTCTTTTTTCCTAAGAATCAAGGTTATGTTTTCTGATAATTATGGTGTAAGATCGGAAGTTTTAAATCTTTTGTCATACGTGATAGATTTGAGTTAAAATCTGTAACAAAATGTCACATCCCATTCGTTTGCGCTCCTGCTTTACAGACCTTGCCAAAGATAGTATTATTGAAAAAGTTTAAAAACGCTTGCTTTTGGTTTTAGAAGAAGTATGAGCTCTTTTCTCCATAAAATGTTCAATATAGGGCCTGAAATATACGGAGCTTGTTTAAAGCGGACATAACTTTGGGATTGCGTCAACTCGAAAATCATGGATTTAAGGACCCATTTCAAGTTTAAATGATATAAAAATAATATTTCTTTTATTGTTTAGAGAAGCAACCAACTTTTTCAAACAGTTCGTGGGGGGTAACGAACTGGAAGTAAGGAGCGACCGGCTCAATTGTAACCGAAACTCTAAAAAAAAACGGAATTCTCGGGTACCAATAGATACATCACAAGAATCAGATTTGTATGGTGGTTTCAAATATACAAGTTTTTTGATCAAGTTTAGTCTTACCCATCAGAAGTTACGCGCATGAGAAAAAATTTGCCCTTATTTTCGAAAAAAAAGGGAGAAACACCCCCTAAAAGTCATTAAAACATTAATGAAAATCACGCCATCAGATTCAGAGTATCAGAGAGAACCTTACTGTAAAGGTTTCCAAGCTCTTATTGCCCAAAAAAAAATCTGGGATTTTGTATTTTTTGCCAGAAGAAAGATCATGGATGCGTGTTTATTTGTTGTTTTTTTTTTTTTTCCTTTTTTTTTTTTTCCCAGGGGTGATCGTATATGACCCAGTGGTCCTAGAATATCGCGGGGGAGGGCTCATTCGAACGGAAATTAAAAGCTTATAGTGCCCTTTTTAAGTGACCGAAAAAAATGGAGGGCAACTAGGCCCCCTCTCAGGCTAATTTTTTTCCCCATAGTCACCTGATCAAATTTTGAAGATAAGCAATTTTGTTCAGCATGGTCGAAAAATATAATAAAATATGTCTTTGAGGATGACTTAATCCCCCACAGTCCCGGGGGGGACGAGGGCTGCAAGTTTGAAACTTTGTCCAATGTTTTACATATAGTATTGGTTATTATGGGAAGTATACAGACGTTTTCAGGGAGATTTTTCTGGTAGTGGGGGGGATCCGATGGGGTTACGTGGGAGGATCTTTCCATGGGGAAAGGGACATTGCTATGAAGGGGGGGGCGCCGGAGTAACCAGCATTATTTAAAAAGAAAATGATCAGAAATTAAATAAAAAAATCAAGTTTCAACTGCAAAACTTTTCAACGTTTAAAACTTAAAAACGAATCAGAAACTATTACGTATATGATAGGGTTCGCCCTCTCATCTCGCCCCCTCTAGTCAATACCTCGCTCTTACGATAAAGTTTTTTTATTACTTTTCATGAGAGCTATTTATTCTTATAATTAACGGCCTTTGTGATTAAGGGGTCCATTCTTAAAGGAATTGGAAAACAATTCAAAACTTCTAGCGTAAAGAGCGAGGTATTGACTAGGGGGGAGAACCCCCTCTAATATACGTAATAGGAATATACGATTATAGAAGTTCGTTACGTAAGTTAATTCGTAAGTTACGTATATTTATTACTAATAAAAACGTTTCGTAAATAGAATTAAAAAACTTTCGAGGAAAGCCATTTAGCAGTAAAATAAAAAGTAAATTAATGTGCAAATTCGTTTTAATTGTCTCATGAAACGGTCCTCGAGCTCCAAAGTCAAAACCTGCATTAATTTAAAATGTTCAGAAATTAAATAAAAAAAAAAACAAGTTGTTTCTTTTGACTAAAAAGTAAGGAGCGACATTAAAGCTTAAAACGGAAACAGAAATATTCCGCTATATGAAAGAGGATGCCCCCTCCTCAAACGTCTTGCTCTTACGCTAAAGTTTTGATTCTTTCTGACAACTCTATTTTTTCAAAAACAAATAAAAAAAAAATTTTAGCGTAAAGAGTGAGGCGTTGAGGAGGGGATAGCCCCTTCATTACGGAACCAATTTCTGTTCGTTTAATAGTTTATGTCGCCGCTCCTTACTTAACTCTCAGGTTTAAAAAAACTTGTTTTTTTTTTTTTATTGATTCACAAAGATGTCCAAGGCACCCGTTTCTCTTTCAACCGTCTTTGATAAGATAAGGAGATATTAAATCATCCAAATCGAAGTTTTTTCCCTCGGGAGCTGGGTGTACGAAATCTACATAATACACTAGTTTTCTGAAGCCCAGCTGACATCTACAAGGTACCCAAATTCCCCGTTCTCATTCAACTGTCTAAAAATCGGGGTATTCGGAGGGGTCTTCTAAAAACTTATAGTCCCCCATTGGCATATGAAACATTGTCATGCATTGTGTGTAAAGAGCATTTGCGTCTAGGACAGAGTTCATATGTTGGATTTTTCTTTATCTTTAGGGTCACACTGTACATACCTATCGTTATGGAAAACTAAACCACCGTAAATAGCTCTTTCTATGAAATAGATTATATTTTGATCTGTAGTCAGGGAACAATTTTTGCTCGGTTACATCATTTTTAAACATTATAATAATAATAATTAGACCCGGCGCGTGCGCCGGCGGATCGAGCCGAACGCACGCCGAGAGGGGGCTTGGTCGTCGAACGCCGCCGAAGTGTCGTAAAAAAAAAAACGTCCTAGTAACGCCGCGCGGCAGAGGTGGCGGCGCGTTCGGGTTCGGTCGACTTCAAATTAATTTTGCAGGCAATTCTTTGTTGCGTACAACCGCAAAGTCGGAGGAGCTGTCCTTCTCGTGTGGTTAGTATTTTGATTTTCTGATTAGAAATCAAGCAGGCTTGCACTATCCCGAATTTCGGGTATTTCCCGAAAATCTATGCTCACCCGAGAAAAAAAAATTTGGTTCCACCCGAATCTCCGAAAAACACAACCAGCAATCACGGTGCCACCCCTAGCGATTTATCACCAGTGACTTTCCCTGCCAAATATTATTTGTATTACCATAATTCTTCACTACTCTCTTGTTCATTAATTTCGTCTCTTTTGTTACTTTGCGTTAAAAACCAGACATGCAATATCCAATTGCAAATATTGCACAATATACACAGTTATTCATATGTTGACAAAAAAAGTACTTGTCTTTATGAAATGAGTTTTTTTAAATCATTTCGAATGCAGTTTCCAATAGCTATTTCTTACATCATTCTTAGTCAAAAATTTTATTTTCAAGTTGAATAGAATTATAGGACGCATTCAATACTATACAGCTTCAGCCTTTAGTTGGATTTTGAAATTGACAGCCGACAGATTGTTTCTACAGCTGGAATTGGTAAGTTTGCAGATTTTTTTTTTTTTTTTTTTTTTTTTTGTGTTTTAGATAAGATTTTCTTAAATGTTTAATACTCAATTGTTGAAAGCCTGATAGAAAATACAATCTTCTTTCTGAAACATTTTTACCCCACCCCCCCCCCTAAAAAAAACAACAACAACAGGACTAAGCTATGTACAAGTTTGGGGAATTAAAGATTGAACCGGAAGTTTACCCCAAAAATATGATTCATAAATAAATTGTAAATTATTGCCTATAGGGGGGGGGCGGGGGATAGGGGGCTATCATTTTTAAATGATAATACTCATTTTTTTTTTATTGAAAGCAGGGATGTCAAAAAGATAATATTTTTTTCATTTAAAGTGGAGACAGAAGAAAATGATATCAAATTCCCTGAGAAACCATTGAAAATATTTTGATAGACCCAGGGCCCCCCATTAGGACTTTGTTCATTGTCTTGGGTTATTTTGTGATTTCTCATAGGCTACTGCCCTAATTTAATTTGGCTTTTGTGTGTGCTCCCTTTTAATTAGATTCTTTGGATCTCTAATGAATTGCCCACGGCGAATTTATGACTCACTTTTTCCAATAATTTGAGGTATATCTGAATAATTTCGACATTTTTTTGCTGTTTTTGTACCACCTTTACTCATACCCCTCAATTTTTTTTTTTCAAGGAACACTAAGCTGTTTAACGTTATTTTGCGTGTTTTGTTTGAACCATATATAGTGACATGTAGTTAATTATTAAGTAAATTATTTTTTTAATGAAAGCTGAGACGGTATCCTATCAACGGTGGTATCCAGAGGGGGGGGGGGGTAGGGAGGGTATTACATTTAAATGATAATATCTCGAATTTTTTTATTGAAAAGCAGGGATCCCAAAAAAGTTAACTTTTTTTAATTTAAAGCAGAGACGGCATCCTATTCAAGGTGGTATCCAGCGGAAGGGGGTAGTGAGCTATCATATTTAAATGATAATACCTCGAGTTTTTTTTTTGAAAGCAGGGTCTGCCAATAAATTTTTTTTTTTTTTTTTTTAAAGCAGAGACGGTATCCTATCAATATGGTATCCAGAGGGGGGGGGGCATAGGGAGTTATTATAATTAAGTGATAGTACCTTGCTTTTTTTTTTATTGAGAGCAGGGATACCAAAAAGTGAAAAGTAGACAAAAAATTAACAAGATTTTCATGAGTTGTACTTGATTACAGGCACTTGTATGGTTTATCAATCCAAAGGGAAAGGGGAACATATGCGTCCAACCCGTTTTTTTCTTATTGATGAAACGAGTTTACTTTTGAACAAAAACATTCATATTCATAAGTACCAGGCAGATTCACACTCAAAAACGAATTGGTGTGACTAGCTGTGACGAAAGCGATATCGACATCCCCACCTAACGTTGCGCTCGAGTGACAATGGCGCCCTTGGTCCAGTGCCCAAGTTTACATTAAATAAGGCCAGGTCATAATAAAAGCTTTCAATTTAGGAGGTTCAAGGAAGAGGTCTTTGACAGTCTTATGACCTCAGGGTACTAGATGTTGCAAACGTTCTTAGGTATCTACAGTGGTTTAAAAAATTCGATCACCCCACACAAATGATTACCAAAAAATATGCACAAATATAACGAATGTAACATTCGGAATATTATAACACTTTTTTTCAAAAGCTTTGAAGAAAAGCAAAAAAGGCTAAATACCCCTAACTACGCTTGAAAGCTATTTTAAAAAGAAACTCTTTGGAGATTTCCATGAAAATGACCATAGCAGAAGCTTTGAGCCTGGGTGGGGATCAAAGAGGAGTTTTTGAGTATTTTGACCACAGGGTGACTTATGTGTTGCGGCTTTCTTAATTTGGTAATTTTTGTTAGCATTTGGAAATCAAAGCTTAACTCAATAACTGATGACTAAGTGTCCTAACATTTTGCTTGGATTAAAAGTGACGAACTAGGATGAAAATCTCAACATCTTCCTGGAGCTACTTCAGTCTGCATATTTATTTTATTAATTACATTTAAAGGATGAGCTTTTCAATTTTTACCTAATAAAATAGCTGGCACTTCATGTTTTTCCTCCTACCGCAATAATAAACCATTAAGTTGTATTTTTTGCTTTTATTGTAACTGAAGTTTTCTCATGTGAAGTGTTCATCAGAGTATTTTCAATTGGATTAAATTTACTCCTTTTAGATGCAGTTTATAATTTGACTGATATTAGGTATTTATTAGTTTATATTTTTTATTTATGTTTATCCAATAAAGGAGGAAGCCATATCGAATTTGGAATGAATCCCCAAAGAAAAAATTGATAATATCCAAAAGAGCAGCCAAAAGCAATAAAAAAGCAGCAGTTCAGCCTTAGACCTACCTGACATAATATTCTATAAAGAAGCAAAAAAAACTTTAAAATGCATTTTTTTTTTTTTAAATTGTTATTAAAACCAGTTTTTAATACAAGAAGGCTTCCTTTTTAGGAATCCAAAAGAGCAAAAAAAAAAAAACTCAATATCAAAGTCGCCCATTCAAAACTGTTTGAAAGATGACAAAACAGATATAGACAAAAGGGCATATGAACAAAAAATTAAGCTTCCAAGTTCAAAGTTTTTACCCATACGTATATAACTGACGAATTTTGTGATACGGTATTTGAAGTTTTGTATGCAGTAATACTCGATGAAAAAAAATACTAATTTTGACAGTTATTTATGTTAAGAATACATAGCTAATAAATACTTTCAACTAGTCGTATTATGCAAGGGTTCTGAAACGCCACAGCCATTTCGCTTCTACCAGATTTTTTCTACTTCTCTTGATGAATAACGAAGAAGACCAGTTTCCAGCCAGCGACTTGTGAATTTTTGAACTCATGAATTAGGCTCGAATCTGTTGTAAACCGCGCGCTTTAAGCTGGGTGATTTGAGAAAGACTGATGAAAACATTAATGTTTGCGGTCAGAAAAACATGATCGCCGCCGAAGAGCGGCGGGCAGCCAACATCTTACAAGCGCGCAGCGCGCTGTTTTTGGCCTGCCGCCGCCGGTCTTCCCTCATCGGCGCGGCCACCGGGTCTAATAATAATAAAATTATATTGAAAACCCGTCGTATACAATAAATGTACAATGACAGAGTATAAAAAATGCGAAAAGAGGAAAACAAAAAGAGAAAACATACTAGAAAAAAATAACAACAAAACCAACAATTTTCTTAAACAGTGTACAAAATAGTACGAAAAGAGGAAAAGATAAAGATAACATACTCACAAAATTACAACAGGAAACAACAACTTCTTCGGAAATAGCAACAAGGACAAACAACTTCTGAAAGAAAAAAAAAACAAAAAAGGGAAAATTAAACAAGCAAAACTTGCCCACTCGTGCTTTAGAATTGCTGGTTTTTGTTTTTTGCCGGCTAATAAGTGTCTCAACAGCTAGATTTGGGTTGCCGCTAGGTTGAAGCGCCGAATCAGAAAACTGTTTTTTGTCCAAGGTGGAATTTTAGTAGGTACTTGGCAAAACGGGAAAATAAAGAGCGGATTTTAGATTTTTCACAGGTTTGCCCAATAATTTCCAGAAAGGGGTCACATATAATATATGTGGCAGAGTGGTAGCGTTGTAAATACTTGCCAGTAGTGGACGGTTAAATCTCAGAGTGGATTTAACGATCAAAGCATAGGAGTTGGAAATCCGCCGTTCAAGATGTGAGATCAGGAGGGAGCGGGTATGCTGTAATGAGGTACCTATTGCAGCCCCAGATATACTATTTTTCAACTGGTTTATTTGAGCAATCACCTAGTGTGACATTAGTAGGAGGGTCATTCTTCCAATTGTAAAGCAAGACTTCCGACTTTTGGGAGTTAAATCTCAGACCGACTTTCTCGTAATTGGACTGCAGACATGACAATATTTCTGAAACGCGGTTAAGCGTCCGGCTGAGATTCAGCGTGTCATAAGCATAGCATACTAGGGGAGATGTCAATGGAACTGAGAATGCATGATGAAGGACAGCTGTCTTGAGGCTCAATAATGTAGTTGTTGAAGAAATTGGGGGATAAAACTGCCCCTGACGGGCACCTTTACGGACTGGTATCAAAAGCTGACCGTGGGGCTGGCGGAAGGCCTTTATCAGGAGGGAGCTCGAGTCGCACGCGAAGGCGAGACTAAAGATCACGGAAAGCCCGAATGATATTGAGTTCAATCCTCTTTTAGCTGAGTTTAGCAACATAAGCGCATGAATCACTGAATCAAACACGCTCTCTGCAGGTCTAAGCCGCCGATCGTTAGGCTTTTCCCTGATTTGTGTGCATCCAGGAGTGCCATATGCAACGACATGGAGCGCTTCAGCACAACCAATACCGCGCGTGGAAACCGAATGTCTTGGAGGACTGCAACACAGTTTCTCAAACTCATCTACGAATAAAAGTTCAAATAACTTGCAAAGAGAAGTAGCAATCGTGATTGGACGGAAAGAGGAGCATTGCATGGTAGTTTTCCCTTTTTTAGGAACTGGCGTAAGATCTCCAATTGAGAAAGTGGTTGGGACAATACCCTGAATGAGGATAATATGCATCAGGAGAGTTACGTGACTAATGAGAGCGGGCCCACCACTTTTTAGATGGAGTGCGCTGATCTCATCAATCCCGAAAGATTGTTTAGGTTTTAGGCGAGAGATGGCCCATGCATACAGCTCCCTCTGTTACAACATAATCACCCTGAGGACAACTATCTAAGAAGTCGTCCAACTCAGCTTCGCATCTTTCGTTGAGGGCTGGGTTCAGGAGGCAGAAATTCTGACCCATAGTACGCGTACCATTCAGAATCAGGGATAGCAGATGCGGACAAAGACTCATCTCTTTTAGAGGACAGGAAACGCCAAAGGAGAGAAGGATTAATTTTGGCCCTTGTAGGTTCGATATCAATCATTATTTTTCTGTGAGCTTTTAGCTCTTTTCGCGAAATTTTCTTTTTGTGAGCAGGCGGATTGAATTGACTACCCCCGAACGGGTCGTCCACAAGAAATCCAAAGTTGAAGCCAAAATTTAGACTTAGAATGGGTATCCACTAAATCTGGATTTTCAGACCAGCCAGGAAGGGTAGGATGACGGGGTCTACTTAGAGAGACGGGCAGCTTTTTCAGCACAGCGAAGGGCATGGCCAATTTCTGCGCAATAAATATCGACTGATAGTTGTGTTTCCTCCTTTTGAAAGAGCAGTTAATCTAGAGAGAAGATGGAAAGGGACACGAATCTTACTAAGGACTCTGGCGGCTTCTTCATGAAATAAAACAAGGTTAATTTTTTACGGCCAATCACGGCAAGACCTAGGAAGTGTTTTCGAAGTTGTTTGCGTTTGAATATCTGAGCTGTGGCAAGGAATCTCGGCTGAGAACTGTATTAATAAGTGATCAGATTGCTGAAAATCAAGTATAACCTTGACAGTCGAAATCCTGAGAATTGCGGACGCAACGACGTGATCGAGATCTGATGTAGACATTGGGGTGTGTACCTGTGTAAAATTTAAATCTTTGCACTGAGATCAAACTGGTCTCCAAAAATACTAAGTAACAACATAGAACGTAAAGACCTAGATAAGAGCGGTTCATTCAAATCGCAAATTGAAGTCACCAACTAATGTGCATTGAAGGCTTAAGGATCTAATACGGTTAATACACTGGCCGAGTTTATCACCAGAATAAGTAAAAAGCACGCTCCGAACGCTCATCATTGTAATTTTGTAGGCAAATATACATTAATAAAAACACAGCCCTCAACACGAATCGCTAGAAAATTATCATTGACTTCAAATACACTAGACCTTAGAGTCGAACGAACGAAAGTGGCAATACCACCGGAGGGTTCGCCCTTTTCTACTTAGCTGCTTCGCTGAAACTGAATAAACTGATACTGAACTATTAAAACTAAGAATACTTTTACTGCGGCTTGTGATGAAATGTTCTTGTAAAACAGAACACTTCATTTTGCTCAAATACAAACATCTAAGACCGGAATTTTATTCGCGAACGAGCCATTAATGTTCCATGATAAGCATTTAACTGCAGAAGCTTCAGATGTCATTTTTTTGTGGATTGCTGTTTGAGGGACACTTTACACTGTAACACGTGTGACTGCCGATTTGCATTCAACGCAGAATGTCGGCTGTCTGCATGGTTCATCCCGCGTAGAACGATGTTCATTTGAGGCACATCTGGAGCATACAGGTTCAGCCGTACACTGGGAAGCGAGGTGACCGATTTTGTGACAGTTATACCATCGTCTTGGCAAGAAACTTAAACGGATCAGCAGGTAGACGCTTGCAGCCGATAATCACCGAAACACTCAGAAATTGTTGGAGCTCACTCATAGTGTCAAAATACACTTTGAAAGAACGGGATTTTCCGCATTGTTCAGTCTTCGTACTATTCGGGATTAGATATTTTAGTCCTTCACAGTTTAATATCCTCAGGGGCATTTCAAAAGCACAGCTATGTTGCAGGGGTTCTCGAACAGCAATTTTGAGATCGGGCTTTTAAGATTTCGCTTTCTCAACGATTTTCGCTGCTGCAGCTTTCGACCTGACACAAGCTTCTATTCGTTTGCAGATTTGCGAAGTTTGCTAATGTTCATTTGCATTTTCACAGAAACTGTCTATGAAAGCATTCCGGTCATTTTGGGGCCATTGAGTTCCTTGGGGGGGATTTTTCAAGACAACAGAATAGGAAGGATCTTCGGGCTTGGACGTTTCAGGTGCACTACGACTGCTTGTGAAAATACTGACGGCTGGAGCGGACTGGGTAGCTAAAAAACTATCAAGCTTCCGAGAGAGTTCATTTACTTTGGCAGTAACTGTTGCATTCACCGCATCTCCGATGACCGGAGCCGTGCAGGGGTTAAAAGATGACACAAATTTGGGCATGCTGACATTATTTCCGCAGCTGCTACTAGAAGTTTGCACATTTCAATGATATTGTCTTCATCTTTAGAATAGGTCCCAAGACGATTCGTAATATTCAAACTCAGTATGAAGGATTCGCTTTGCCTTTATAACATCTTCATATGTATAGAAAGCAAACACACGCTTTTACGATATAGTCCAATTTTTATTCCATCTGTAAGTGCTCTCGTAACACAAATTCAGTAACGGATTTAAATTAATTTTTTCACTTCCGCCATCGTAGGTCCAAGCGTAATCAAATCTCAATGTAGAGTCGCAAAACAAAGACTTAACCCGCAAGGGGGGATTTTTTAAGGTCCCCCCCCCCACTTTCCAATAAACGCCTCTAATTATCCAAATGAAATAATCCAATCCAAAATGAAATAGTACAATAGTTCAATCACACAGCCTGACAGTCAATATAACCAACAAACCGGTTTTTTTCAACAGATAATCCTCTCAGAAAATAAGAGGTGTTAACTGTATGAATGCTTGACCTTGACCAAAGTATAATCACCTACGGAACAAGTACTGACAAAACTCTCCAAAAGTGACCCGCGTACCTCAGCGCCTCTAGACGCAAAGTGCTGTACTACTTATCGCTCCGAGCCAAATATACCGAGTGACCGGGATGAATGGCGGCACTAAACTCCATAAATATGTCTGCCAATGTAAGTGCATCAGACGCAAGGTAAAATGATGTATAATCTTTCTAATTTTTACAGTTTGCATTTTTTCCAAACTGTTTTGCAAAATCATGATTCTTCCTTAGAAATTCGCTCTTGAACCAAATCGTTATAAAATGCTTGTTTGAAGGTAATGTAACTTTCCCTGTAAGTAGAGAAAATTATTCTTCTAAAGCAAACTTTTGTCTAGTGTTGGAAAGTTTGATGGATTTTCACTGTGTTGGCTTTCTACGAGACTTTCTAAGGGTTTTTTGGTAAAAAATCAAAAGTATCAAAAAATTGCACGGTATATTTGTATCGTTATCATTCTTCCATGGAAACTTTTAGGGCCATATTTCTCACTAGTCTTGGCGATTGGTTTAAACTCAAAATTCATACTCTCAATCTTTGACAATACATAGGCAGCTCAATAGCGCTGCCTAAGTAAAGAATGATGTGAGCACAATGTATTCTTTCTTCTTCTCCATACCGGGCACTTCGCATCGAAGGAGTTGTCGTAGAAAACTTCGAAAAGGGCTCCTTCGATTGGAAATGGGAGTGGCTAGTGCCCTTTTTTTTCATAGTCGAAAGTGACTATTAAACCCCCCCCCCCCCCACGCCCATCATTCCCCCAAACATATCCAATCAAAATTTTGAGATAGCCATTTTTTGTTTCAGCGTAGTTGATTTTCAGATAGAAATATGTTTTTTGAGAAGGACACTCCCCCACAACCCTCGGGGCAAGGGTTTTAAGTTATGCCCTGAGGGCATATAAGGTTTTTTATAGAAGGCATTGTCGTAGAAACTTCAAAAAAGGCTCATTCGATTGAAATTCAAAGGGCATAGTTGCCCTTTTAAAAAGTCGCCCCCCCCCCCCCCTCCCTCCCCTCCCCCACCCCCCCCCACCCCCAGAAAGTGATTGGAGGGCAACTAGCCCCCCACCCCCCCCCCCCCACACGCCCATCATTCCCCCAAACACATCCAATCAAAATTTTGAGATAGCTATTTTGTTCAGCGTAGTTGATTTCTAGATAGAAAATATCTTTTTGAGGAGGATACTCCCCCACAACCCTCGGGGCAAGGGTTTTAAGTTATGCCCTGGGGGCATATAAGGTTCTCTATAGAAGGCGTTGTCGTAGAAACTTCATGAAAAAAAGGCTCATTTGATTGGAAATTCAAAGGGCTAGTGCCTTTTTTAATTGTCAAAAATTGATTGGAGGGCAACTAGACCCCGCATGCCCATCATTCCCCAAACACATCCAATCAAAAATTTTGAGATAGTCATTTTTGTTCAGCGTAGTTGATTTTCGGATCGAATATATTTTTTCGAGGAGGACACTCCCCCCAACCCTCGGGACAAGGGTTTTTAAGTTATGCCCTGAGGGCATATAAGGTTTTTTATAGAAGGCGTTGTCGTAGAAACTTCAAAAAAGGCTAGAAAATATCTTTTTGAGGAGGGACACTCCCCCACAACACCTCGGGGCAAGGGTTTTTAAGTTATGCCCTGAGGGCATATAAGGGTTTTTATAGGTGTTATTGTAGAAACTTCAAAAAAAGGCTCATTCGATTGGAAATTCCCAAGGGCTAGTGCCCTTTTTAATAGTCGAAAGTGATTGGAGGGCAACTAGCCCCCCCCACGCCTATTCATTCCCCCAAACAGATGCAATCAAAATTTTGAGGTTACCATTTTGTTCAGCGTAGTTGATTTCCATATAGAAAATATGTTTTGAGGAGGCCACTCCCCCACACAACCCTCGGGGCAAGGGTTGTAAGTTATGCCTTGGGGTATATAAGGTTTTTATAGAAGGTATATTCGTAGAAACTTCAAAAAAGGCTCATTCGATTGGGAATTCAAAGGGCTAGTGCCTTTTAATAGTTGCAAGTGATTGGAGGGTAACTAACCCCCCTCTCACGCCCACCTTTCCCCACACACATCCAATCAAAAATTTTTAGATAGCCATTTTATTCAACTTAATTTTTTAAGTTCTGTAAATTAGGTCTTTGAGGATGACAACACCCCCTCACAGCCCTCAGGACAAGGGTTGTAAGTTATGCCCTGGGGGCATATAAGTTTTTTATAGAACGATTTGTCGCAGAAGGAAACTTCAAAAAGGGCTCATTTGATTGGAAATTGGAGTGGTTAGTGCCCTTTTTAATAGTCGAAAAGTGATTGGAGGGGCAACTAGCCCCGCCCCCCACCCACGCCCATCATTCCCCCAAACATATCCAATCAAAATTATGAGATAGCCATTTTGTTCAGCGTAGTTGATTTCCAAATAGAAAATATCTTTTTGAGGAGTACACTTCCCCACAACCCTCGGGGTAAGGTTACTTTTTAAGTTATGCCCTGGGGTCATATAAGGTTTTTGTAGAAGGCGTTGTCGTAGAAACTTCAAAAAAAGGCTCATTCGATTTGAAATTCAAAGGGCTAGTGCCCTTTTTAATAGTCGAAAGTGATTGGAGTGCAACTAGCCCCCCCCCCCACGCCCATCATTCCCGCAAACACATCTAATCAAAATTTGATATAGCCATTTTGTTCAGCGTAGTTGATTTCCAGATAGAAAATATGTTTTTGAGGAGGACACTCCCCTACAACCCTCGGGGCAAGGGTTTAAGTTATGCCCTGGAGGCATATAAGGTTTTTATAGAAGGCGTTGTCGTAGAAAACTTCAAAAAAAGGCTCATTCGATTGGAAATTCAAAGGGCTATTGCCCTATTTAATAGTCAAAAGTGATTGGAGAATAACTAGCCCCCCCCCCCACGCCCATCATTCCCCCAAACACATCCAATCAAAATTTTGAGATAGCCATTTTGTTCAGCGTAGTTGATTTCCAGATAGGAAAAATATGTTTTTGAGGAGGACACTCCCCCACAACCCCCTCGGGGCAAGGGTTGTAAGTTATGCCCTGGGGGCATATAAGGTTTTTATAGAAGGCGTTGTCGTACTAACTTCAAAAAAGACTCATTCGATTGGAAATTCAAAGGGCTAGTGCCCTTTTTAATAGTCGAAAGTGATGGGAGGGCAACTAATCCACCTCTCACTTCCACCTTTTCCCCAAACACATCCAATCAAAATGTTGAGATAAACCATTTATTCAACGTAGTTTTATGTTCTGTAAATTAGGTCTTTGAGGATGACAACCCCCTCACAGCCCTCAGGACAAGGGTTGTAAGTTATGTCCTGGGGGCATATAAAGTTTTTATAGAACGCGTTGTCGTAGAAACTTCAAAAAGGGCTCATTCGATTAGAAATTGAAATGGCTAGTGCCCTTTTTAATAGTCGAAAGTAATTGGAAGGCAACTAACACCCCTTCCACGCGCCACCATTTCCCCAAACACATCCATCAAAATTTGAGATTGTTCCAATGAAAATTGACCCATTTTGTTCCACGCAGTTAAAGTTCAGGAAATTTATACCTTTGAGCAGGACACTCCCCTCACAGTCTTCAGGGTAAGGGTTATAAGTTATGCCCTGGGGGCATATAAGTTTTTTGTTGAAATATTTGTCGTAGAAAACTTGAAAAAGGGCTCATTCGATTTGAAATTCAAAGGATAGTGCCCTTTTTAATAGTCGAAAGTGATTTGAGGGCAACTAGCCCCCACTCTCTCGCCCACCTTTTCCCCAGACACATTAAACAACAAAAGTACGAAGAACAATCTTTTTGCAAGACAGTGGAGATAATTTGAATGAATATTTCGGCCTATGTCCAAGGGCCGTCCTCAGCAAGACAAAAATATATGAAAGAAAAAAGACTCACAACAACATGCGACCAATAAAACCAAAAAGTAAAAATTTTTTCAAGCAATCCTAGCATCCTTACTTCAGCAAAGTTCAACCAGGACTGATAACAAGTGAGTTAAAACAAGGCGATCAATGAGATGAAAGAAAAATAATTTAAAAAACACGTTCTTATTGCTAATCCAGCCTTTTTGGCAGCTAACGTCAAAGGTCTTTTTGTGACCGGTTCTGTGTTAATGTCTATCGGTTTTTTAAAATATTTTGTAAGATCAATTTTAATTAAATTTGTGTATAGAGCATTTAGTGTATATTCCCCCAATTCCCTATTTAAGTAAATATTATATTAATCTTAAGTCTGATTTCAATGATTCTCGGACTACCTGCTTTATGCCTAGGTCATTGCTAATAAGGGCGGATTCATCAAAAAGTATATTGTGGCTAGGATTTTTCAAAAATATGGCTGCCTAATGCAGAATCAGATGAAACAGAGGAAATATTAGAATTTAGAGCTTTGACTATATCATCTTTATGCTGTCCAATCAAAATTTTTAGATAGCCATTTTGTTCAGTATTGTGGATTTCCATATAGAAATTATGTTTTTGAGGAGGACACTCCCCACAGCCCTCTGGGCAAGGGTTGTAACTTATGCCGTGGGGGCACACAAGGTTTTTATAGAATGCTTCGTCGTAGAAACTTCAAAAAGGGCTCATTCGATTGGAAATGGAAATGGCTAGTGCCCTTTTTAATAGTCGAAAGTGATTGGAAGGCAACTAACACCCCTTCCAAGCCCAGCATTTCCCCAAACCATGTCCAATCAAAATTTGTACATAGCCATTTTGTTCCACTCAGTTTTTTTTGAAGTTCAGGAAATTATACCCTTGAGCAGGAAAGACTATGTCAATATAAAACGAACAGAAATTAATTAAAAAAAAATTTCCGCAAAATAAGTTTTTCAAAGAAAAGTAAAGAACTCCATTAAACAAAAAATGAGCAAAAATAAAATCATATAATCTACGAAGTGTGAAACTACCGCAAATCAGCAATGATAAACAGCAATGATGCAAAATCAGCAATGATAACCCTTGTCCCTCAGGAAAAGGGTTGTAAGTTATGTCCTGGGGGCATATAAAGTTTTTGTAGAACGCGTTGTCGTAGAAACTTCAAAAAGGGCTCATTCGATTAGAAATTGAAATGGCTAGCGCCTTTTTTAATAGTCGAAAGTAATTGGAAGGCAACTAACGCCCCTTGCACTCCTACCATTTCCCCAAACACATCCAATCAAAATTTTGAGATAGCCATTTTGTTCCACGCAGTTAAAGTTCAGGAAATTATACCTTTGAGCAGGACACTCCCCCCACAGTCTTTAGGGCAAGGGTTATAAGTTATGCCCTGGGGGCATATAAGTTTATTGAAATCTATTTCGTAGAAACTTGAAAAAGGGCTCATTCGATTTGAAATTCAAAGGTCTAGTGCCCTTTTTAATAGTCAAAAGTGATTTGAGGGCAACTAGCCCCCTCTCTCGCCCACCTTTTCCCCAAACACATCCAATCAAAATTTTTAGATAGCCATTTTTTGTTCAGTGTTGTGGATTTCCAGATAGAAATTATGCTTTTGAGGAGGACACTCCCCCACAGCCCTCAGGACAAGGGTTGTAAGTTATGCCCTGGGGGCATATAAGGTTTTTATAGAACGTGTCGTCGTTAGAATTTTCAAAAAGGGCTTATTCGATTGGAAATTGAAATGGTTAGTGCACTTTTTAATAGTCGAAAGTGATTGGAAGGCAACTAACACCCCTTCCACGCCCATCATTTCCCCAAACATATCCCAATCAAAATTTTTAGATAGCCATTTTGTTCCACGCAGTTTAAAGTTCAGGAAATTATACCTTTGAGCAGGAAAGACTATGTCAATATAAAACGAACAGAAATTAATTAAAAAAACTTTTTCCACAAAATAAGTTTTTCAAAGAAAAGTAAAGAACTCCATTAAAACAAAAAATGAGCAAGAATAAAATCATATAATCTACGAAGCGTGAAACTACCGCAAATCAGAAACTACCGCAATTCCCTAGGCCAGAACATAATTTGCACTTTACTGAAAAAAATACAAATGAATGTGCATTATCAGTTTAATATACATATACTGATATTTAGTAATCAAAATGTTAATATTATTTGATTTATTAAAGTTATAAAAGTAAGAACATTTATATTTTTTCAGTAAAGTGCAAATTATGTTCTGGCCTTGGGAAGGCATAGGGGTTTTGAGCCCAACTTATGTTAATTTCTGCTCGTTTTGAGTTTGACTCGGTTATTTATTGTAATTTCTGTTCGTTTTGGCTTTAATTTATTTATCATTGCTGATTTACGGTAGTTTCACGCTTCGTAGATTATATGATTTTATTTTTGCTCATTTTTTGTTTAATGGAGTTCTTTAATTTCTTCGAAAAATTTATTTCGTGGAAAAAGTTATTTTAATTAATCCTAATAAAAGATGCTATATATCAGCGGTCGCCAACCTGTGGTCCATGGACCACTGGTGGTCCATGAAAATATTTAGGTGATCCTGATGAAGAAAAGGGACCATTATCAAGCAATGTCTCTTTTTTATGTTCCATTAACATAAAAAATAAGGAAACTTATCATAGATTTAAAATTTAAAAGTTACGTTTATTATTATACAGCTTTATTGCAACTGTCTAAAAAAGGCTAAAAAAAAGAATTGAGATAGGGGATTTGTTGACACATTAAACGATTTCTGGCGCTGTACGTTCTTGAATCTACTAAACATCTATGAAAGGATGCTTTCAACGATTTCTACTGCTGTACATATTTGAATCAGCATCCATCTATGACAGGATGCATTTCTGTTTGGCTTTCTATTTATGCGAAAAATTTCATTCTGTTTCAATTTTCAATCTAGTCTCCAGTATTAATTTAGTTTAGCTCCTATTGGAACTACACGTTCCTGAATTTCTGCGGCTCAGCATAAGCTACTTGAAAGTAAACTAATACTTATGTGAGCAAGTGTTCTCAAAGTTGAAAAATATGAAGTGCAAAGCTATCAATTTGAAATTTATTTAATTAATGGACTTTTCTAAACTATTGAGTGAGAAAAAAGCAAGGACCCATAATGATTTAGAAAAGTCAAGTGAATATTTTGCACTTCTTTGGAAAAAGTGAAGATAAAATAAGTAATGAAAATAGTAAGAATAGTGAGCTATTTGACTTACCAGAGCATCCACAGTCCTCGTCAGACAATATTACAAAGAACATTCAGAAAGGAGGTGAAAAGAAATACGCAAAGTATCAAGAAAGTACAAATGTTCACTTTTAATCACAAAACACCCGATTTAGTTGACAAACCACTTGAGTATTTTCAAAGAGCGCGTGAAAATGGAAAAAGCAAATAGGGGCTTATAAAATATGATCGCTGAAGATAAAGTTCCTATTAACGGGCTTCCTACTTGATAGCAGTCGAAATTGTACAAAATAAAAAACAATATACAATAGAAAAAGCTTGTTAAACCTTGTCAAACCTAATCAAACCTTGGATGGTTGAACATCCTCTGTATATTTCAACCATATCATTAAGAAGTCTCTAGAGGCACAAAGGGTGAAGTAGTAAGCACAGCGGTGTCAATTCGCGGAAATTTAGTGGGGCAGATGTATTTTTCAGAATCTAAAAAAAATACGGCATTGGACTTTACAGTCCCTACCGGCGGTGCTGATCTCCGTTTCTTGGTCCTTCAGCCAGGAAGTGCAATGGCTAATGGGGGTTGGGGGCCAGCCATCCTGTGCTTTCGCACACGTTCCTGTTTACCTTCCCCAGATTTCTCCAGGTAACCCCTTTAAAGCTGGGTCGACTCTGGCTGAGCTTACAGAGTCACGCCACAGACCCCCGTCCAAAAACCACCCCCGATTGACGCCACTGATTAGGTGTTTTAAGTCGATGGTTGAAAAGAAATTTGAATGAGCCATAGGTTATTTCAATATACTACCAAATGAGAATTAAAAAGAGGGAGCTATGCAGAAAAAAAACACAAATTATGCTTAAAATGTGCTGCCTGATAAATCTCTCAAGGGAAAGGTAGTAATTATTTTACCAGCCCTTGTATGTTCCGTGAACTGACCCCTGGAATAATTTATACAGGACTAAATATTAAGTACAGAAAATTAGAGAGTTTAGCTGTAGAAATTGTTTTGGCTTTGAAACTGTTCGCTCTATTTATTGGCTTACAATATCTCACAAAAGGACCATTCAGGTTCTATGACGTTGAGCTGTTTGTCTTTCCAGAAATCGCGATTCTTTTTCGGTCTAGATTTATCACTCAGCACTAGCATTTGATGCACATTCATCTAGAGACTTGTTTGTTTTGCTTCCCTTTCTGATATATTCTTAAGGAATGATCTGATTGGCTTGCAAAAATACGTCACAAAGACAAACCAATGGAATTAAAACACTATTTTAACACAGAACTATTGGACATTAATGTTTTTTTTTTTTCTTTGGGATAACAAGCTAAGCCCTCTTAACCCTTGAAAAACCTGGCTAAACCTATTTTTTCCTTGGTTTCAAATTTAGTTGGAACCCCCTATGCATGGGAATGATAGGATTGCCTTTCAAAAATTAGATTCCTTTTTAAATTTTCATGCTTATTATTTTAACTAGTTAAGCCGAACCTATTAATTTATGATCTGCGAATAATTCATTTCAAATGTAAGATAAACAACAATTTAAACTCATAATATAGTACTATAAATGGCCAACTTCAAACATAGACTCTTCGGTAGAAGACTTTGTTTCCAGCTTTGGAAAATGTAGCTTTGCTTAATTAAGTGTTGAAAGCATATGCAAATTTCGTTGAAATCCTATGGGATCACACAAGTCGTTGAAAATACTAACCGATCCCACATTGAAAGAGTATTGAGACGGTCAAACTCATTAAAAGTTTACCCACAAGTTGGGCTGGGCGATGAAGTTTAAGTTCGAGATCTGAATACTGACAACGTCTCTGGAGCAAACAGCTAAGCCGAACATTGTAATACAAAGTGCAAATTCGCTTTAAAGTTTCGCCCTTCGTGAAATGCATTACTAACTTAGAAAATATGAACTTGTTAAATTCATGCAAATTATGTTTATTTTCACAAGGAATGACTTCGTCTTTTTGGTAGTCTGTTTATTATTACCAATAGCGGTAATATTTTTTTTTAAAACAACATATGTTTGATTTAGTGTTTTAACAGTACGGAAATCGCGTTCGCTCGGTTTCTTAATCATATTTATATATTTTCTTCGTCGTACTCTTTTTTTTTACCGAACGTCATGTATAGCAAGTGCGGGCTTGGAATGAATTTAAGCTTAGCTCATACTTAATGCATCTCATTTTCATCCTTAGAAGCAATGGGGGAAGATGGACTCCTCCCCCATTCCTCTCTTGGTTGCTTCTTGAAACAATGACATACTTGGCGCGGGAAAGAGCTTACAATTTAATTTTTGTTAAATTTGCACTTTAAAGAAAACCCACAACAAAAAATCTCGCAAAATCTACGCTCATTTTATTCTATTTCTTTTTTTTTCTTTTTTTACGACATATTTTGCGAAATCAAGGTTTTTTAAGATTCTGGGTGAGAGGCTAGGTACCCCATCCTTAGGAACGCACCTAATCCAAACAAGATGATTTGTTTATGAATGTGACGTTAATATACTGTTGTTGTTTTTTTGTCGTTTTTTTTTTCATTTTTTTACGACAAATCTTGTGAAATGAAGCTGAGTTCGAAACTTTTATATTTTCAACTTGATGTCTTAGTACCAGTATCAAGGGGGCGAATGACATTTTGGGTTAGGGAGAGAATTGCGAAAACACCAATTACTGATATATATATATATATATATATATAATATATATATATATATATATATATATATATATATATATATATATATATATATATATATATATATATATATATATATATACATAAGAAATAAAAGGAATAATCGCATAACCTTAAAGAAAATTTGGGGGGAGGGGCACATAAAATACTTCGAGAGAAACCCTGCACGCCTGAATTGAACAGCTGAGGGCACAAAAACGACAAGCCCCCTAACAATTCGATAACGATCTTGTCATCATTCTAATCTGCTTGGTACATTCCGCAAATAGCTGCATGAACACATGTAGATGTTTTTGTCGGTGAGGAGGAGAGTCGAATCTATAGAAAATTTCCCAGAAGAAGAAAAGTTCCATTAAAAGGGTATTCCCTTAAAATCAGCCTATTTTCTGAATGGTATAAAAATTTTCACTTTCAATGGAAGTGAAGTCAAGAAGTGCGTAAAAAAAAATTTTCACTTTAAATGGAAGTCAAAAAATTTAGTCAAGAAGTGTGTCAAAAAAAAGAAAGGGAATATGTCAACATGCAAATCTTTTTTTTTTTTTTTACTACCCAAATGCTAGTTTGTTGCCCAATGTTTTGGATTAAATTTATTGCATCTTATTATCTAAATTATTGAAAAGGCTTTAGTTTGGTTATTTTCAAATGGTTTCTCTATTTTAATTTTTGAAAACTATCTTCATACAAAATATGCCAGGTAATCCTTTTTTGGGGTATGATGGTATAAAAGTCAATTAGGAAAAAAAAAAAGGAAAAGGGCTGTTTATGCAGAAATGCAGGGAACTTCGAGGGGTGTCGTAAGAATTTTACGATTATCATGTGGCTGGCCCAAACCCCTCCTGCATACGGGTTCGTTTTTCTTAAGTCCAAAATATTTTGATCAACAACAACAAAAAAAAAAAAAAAATTCAACTGCGCATTTGCAACATTTTTCCTGCTAGCCATAAAAGTAGTCATTAGATTTTACCTTTTACAGGAGCTGGTAGTATTTCCGAAAAAAAACATGAGTTTTCAAATTAAAGTAAAGGCCATTATCAAATGTCATATGGGACAGAAATTATCCTACTTATGCGGGGAATACCGTCTTTCATCATCATGCTCCTTACGTTAAAGTTTAACTAATATTTTACTGAAAACATTTTAGAGTGCAAATATGGCCATTTGGTAACTAGTGGTTAACTACCGATCGGCTTTCTGTATATTTGAACCGGAAGCCGAGGAAAGGGCAGCCGCCTTCATGTAAGGAACAATTTCTGCTCGTTTTAAATTTTAATGTTGCTCCTTACTTTGTTCTTTTTTTATTTAATTTCTTACCGTTTTTCAACTCATTTCAGGAATTCCTCCTCCCCATCCCATGTAAAATTTCCCTCGAAAAATTACACATCCCCCCGAAAAAATACTCCCTACGTAAATCCCTTCGCAGAAAATACCCCCCCCCCCCCGCCTCGATAGTAGATTGTGCATATTGAATTCTGATGCCCCTCTCTACACCTTTTCAAAGAGAGTCAGCACTCCCTCAAATGGCCTTATACTTCTATGGGGCATATAGGTAAAACATTTCTACGGGACGTAATATACCTTTTCAAAGAGATTGAGTATAACTTGATTGGTGATTGGGATTTGAATAAAAGGAATAGTTTTCTTTACAATTCATATTAGTAAGAGAACTGAATTCAAAGAGAATAGTTTTATTTGAGAGGATATTAGTAGAGGAAAAATGAGTGGTGCATTTACATTGTTGGAGATTAATGATGGAGCCGACAACAGCAGCAACGATATACGAGTACCTAATGTAGCTGTGGAAATAACCGCTGGCTGTAGACTATGTCTTGAATGGGACACTATGTATGCTAGATACGTGATATCATTAAGCAAATTTAAACAGGAGGAGCAGCTATGTTTTGCTGGAAAAGTGAATATTCTCCATATAAATAAACTTCGGTCAGCATTAGATCTCCTATCGAAATATATTGATGAGAACAAAATGCATCAGTGAATATTATTATTGTAATTATGTTCAATAAAATTGTTTCTAAATCAATGGTTTTTTTTTTTCTTTCTACAGTAGACTAGCGTATATTTTTTAGAGTAGAAAAAATTCTGGTTAGTCCTGAAGTTGGTTTTGAGAGTGTTAGGACCAAAAAAAAAAAAAAAAAAATGGATGGATTCGAGAAAGAGCGAATCATGGGGAATCTAGTTCTTATGGAAAAAACGTTTGATTCTAGATGACGATTTTCTAGAGCTGTCTATTCAAAGGAAGATATTTTCTCGGGGAATGCTTGTCGATATATTGAAAACTGATTCTCCATCATTAGACTATTGTATGAAGCTTCTACGTCGTGGTCCAAATGCATTTACACAAAATATTGATATATTGATCACGACACGGCAAAATGATATTGTGGATATGCTTTTAAATATTAGTTTAGAAATTTAGGACTTTTTTTCATGAGAAAGATGGTGCTCAAGGATGATTTACTCCTCTCTCTCTATCTCAGACAATTTTTTGTTTGTTGCTAGCTCAGTTTCATTGTGGCAGTGAGAGTGACAACACATGACAAAAATGTTCCATACATGTCCGTTATGTATGTACACATTGGGCAGCTGGTCATCATGTGAGAATTGCAAAATGATTGATGAGTATGATGAAAAGTGTAGATTATGCAACCCGTGTAAATTGCATAGAGGATATGCTGTACAAATAAAGGTTGTAATTCCTGTCTTGAAGAGATGTGTGACTCTCATCCTAGAGGCCACCTATGCTCCAATTGTCACTATGATAAATGTAATCAGTGGGAGAATACATATCCCGGTATGATTGGAAAGAATCCTAACCGTGATTTTAGTTTATTGCTACGAGATTGGTATCGTCGTGGTTTTAGATTGTTCTGGGAGGAGGAACCGGGGTCAACGATTCAACTGTTGGAACAACAAAAGAATATGGTTTCTACGTCATCGTTGTGAAGACAATGGGTGTTATGATTATAAGCCCACTGATTTTTATTTGGCTGTGACGGAATGTGATTCGACACTTGAGGACACTGTTTGTGAAATTTCTTCAAATAAGCAAATTGAAACATGTGAATTCTATGGAATGAATGAGAATAGTATCATTGACTATACAAAGAGATATGACAAGAGTGAAGTCACACTCTACTGTAGAAAATGTGACCCTGACATTGCAGTACATCAGGATCAGTACACGGTGAATTCAGATAATCTACCTGCACTAGTTGTTGTCGACAAATACCTAGTAGAGGATGAAATCTAAAGAGTAGAAAAGTGTGTTTTATCATGTATATAATTTTTTTTATTAATAAACAATTTCACATACACATTTTTAGAACATTTTATTCTTAGGGCACTAAAGTCAATATTAAATACACTTGTAAGTATATTCTCCACTAGAAAGTCGTTCAATCGAGGTGAGTCAACGTAGATGTTGAGAAACTGCTTGTAGGTACAGCCACGACATCTGAACATGAAAAAGAGTAGTGCATGAAAGCCACATGTCTTAGTCGTTAAATCCTGTACTCTTCGTTGATTTTGAATAATGGTTTTCCCACTGCTTTCAATAAAGTTGCTGATGTATGGGAGCGTAGAATTTATACGACAGGCCAAGAGGATCAAAAAATTCAATATTCTTCGCTGTTTGAAAGATACATAGCCAATGGCCGGTCTTCAAAGTCGATGGACTGCTATTAACAATGATTAGGTAATTGTTAACACTTGGAATTTTTTCAATGAAGTCCGAAGGTATGCAATAGGACTTGTACTGGGACATGTATGGATCCATACTAAATACATTGATTATTTGGTTTGTGTTCATGGTGCTAGGTCTAGTAGAACACTGCCGTCGGGTGTGATTTCCCAATAGGTTTCAAATTGACTCAGTGATATTAGCGTGATACTCTCAGTCAGAGCATCGGCAAATGTACACTCTAAACGTACATTCCCTGTTCGTACTATGCTCATATCCTGAGTCCCTGACAAGTCCAAAACAATAACCCCATGGTTTTTTGAAAACATTGAATCAGTTTATTCCATTTTCAAATAGTTGAGAGTCATGATCTAGGGATTGCATGGTCAACTCGTACAGAGTTCTATAGGATTTTTTTGTCAAATGATAGAGTGTACAGTGGAATACCATTCACTTTGCACACAAGGCTAGATAGACCGAAAAAATTAAAATCATGGGGGGATTCAGTCCAGGATCCAACGGCACTGCCACTCTTCACAAAGGCCAAAGCCAATTTTGATGGGATTTCTCCATGATAAATGATGAATCGCTATAGCTACGAGAGCCGGTGGCAATGTGACGTTGATTGGTGATCGTATGGGGGACAAGAAGTTTAATGTTGTTACCATTGGCTGTTAGCTTTTCCACTGCCAATGCAACAGAGCTCATAACCTGTTGTTTTCGGACGTGGAGAATTGCCGATGTGATAATGACATTTGCATCGGGTGCTGCAGGAAGTGTTTTTCTCAAAATGAAATTCGATGGGGCCATCTGTAACTTTATGTCAATCTTGACATTGAGGGGTAGCCATTGGGATATATTGAATATCTCATGATTTAATTTTCCAACCAGATGATACTCCTGGGTCACTGCAGTAGTCAATTCACCGTCAGTATCAACACCTGATCGATATTCATAGCCCAATGATTGTCCTCTCAACTCCTTGTAAGCCTTTGGTGTCATCATCATAAATTTTATGTAGCTTGCATAGTTTGATAAATTATTGCTAGTGCTCACCAATGTTCCATTAATAAATACATTAATTTGTTTGAATAGGTTGTGTAGAATACAGTTTTCATAGGAGAGACCATCGCCGGCATTTGGAGTTGTATTATCTGACTTTTTCTTCACTGCAACATTTAAATCAATAAATGTTGATGACAAATCAATGAAATAGTCTTCATTGGAAAATATTTGAAAGTGTATATTCTCCGAGAGGGGTTGTTGGGGATGAAATTGTTCATAGTAGCCATACTTGACGCTGACATCAACATTTTCAGCATCGAATAGATTCAATGAGGAACTGATTGATGGATATGATTCCTTGTGGGGGAGATAAGTCATCTTAAGAGAAGAAATCCTTCTTTGATCTAACAATCTTTTTCTTTTTCTTGTTCTTCTGCTTATTGGTCTTCCTTGTTTTATTCCTCAAAGTCCTTGTTGATGTCCTTTGCTTCCTGCCTGGGTGGAGACTGATGAGTGAATGACGCGAACGCATCCTTTTCAATCCCTCCCCATTTTGTCGAGATTTTAGTTGCTCACCAACGGCTCTTAACGAAGATCTAATATTTTCCTTAACACTCTCCTTGAAATTCTTGCCCGACCCCCAGTCCTGTAGCGTGGAGGCAGCAAAATTTGATGCAGCAGGTACAAGATATTTTCTGGCAAGGGGTAGTGCAAAACGAAATAGCCTAGCAAACCAGCTACCAAGACCATAGCCAGACATTGTAGTACGACCCTTGTAGTAGTCCAATCCATTGCCTATTTGACGTGGACTCAAAGCCCCAACATAACAATCGATATCGGGACAGAGACAAATGGAATTCTTCTATTGTTTCATTTTAGGTGATTGTGCTGTCGTTGACAATGGGTCGAAAATGACATGTAATCACTGCTAAGCCTTTTGTTATTGCTAGAGGATCACCCAATTCACTTCTTAGTGTTAACTGACAGAGTTCCAAATACGAAGTGTTTACAGGAACATACTGAAGATGCTTTATATTATAGTGATGAACAAGTTCATGAGTTGTTTTTCGTTCAAGAACACGTAGGAGGGGGACATTTGAATACCGACTCTCGACGTTTCCACAAAGGATGCATAGAGAAATATGCAAGAGTCCGAGGCGAAACCAGGTGGATAATCAGCAAAATTACTTGATCCATCCCGTAAACGGTGCCAGCATTTTTCCCATTGATCATATTCTGTTTAAAAGCCAAGAACGTCTCTCAGATTATCACTGAGAACAATTATTTCAGTGTCAACAGGTGAGCTAATGTAAATCCTATCATGTTCCAATGAATAATTAAAATGGAATGTACCATTCCTATGATATGAGATTTTTCTATTGATTGTACGACACAAAATCTCCCATATTATCATATTCAATATATTTCAACTTGGCATGTGGATATTCGCTAGATTTAAGTGCTTCAACCCATTCATAGTCGACAAAGAGTGTCCAATCGAATGGTATAACTTTTATATCATACACACGATCCTTTCTCAGGATGTCATAGGTATTTTTGAGAATACAGTCGACAAGAGCCACTTCATACGCACCGTCAAATTTGATGACGGGGGAGAGTTTTGTCCAAAAATCACTTGTCGTATTCAAGTCATTGTAGAGAGGATCGGAAACGTTGGACATGAATGTTACATAGAAATCATTGGGCATTGTCAATATCTTCAACACCGATCCAAGAATCAAAATCAGAGTTGTATCCTAGCCACCGAACAAGTAACTGTTTTCTTACCCCTGTGAGTATCTGTCTTTAATATCTTTTCAATTTGATAGATTTCACTATTATTTTTAACTTTTTGCAGTTCATAGTCATAAAAGCCACCGAGAATCTCTTCATCTTTGGTATCACGCAGGCGATAAGTTATCGGTTTAGTGTCTAGGATTTTTGCCACTTTAAAAAGTTCGGTGGACCCCAAGTAATTCCCCTTTTCAAAAACATTAGTTGTTCTATTAATTCGAACAGTATCACCAACATTGAATTTTTTTTCTTCTTGACAGTCGTTTCATTGGAATATTGTTTAAGAAAGGTGTCAACTGTATCATGATCAGAATGGTGAACTTCCGTTGGCGTAGAGTTGGACAATGATCGATGAGGTCGTTGATTATAAATCAACATGATTTTATCTAGATCATGAATAAAAGCCGATGTATTTTTCAATGTACAATATCTTGAAATTAAAAGTCGAATAGTTCTTATCAATCGTTCGGCCAATGCAGCCTTTATAGGACTGTGACTATGATAGAGCAGTGTACTATATTTCTCTAGTACTTTTGCAACATGGGGATTAACAAATTCACTACCGCGATCCGTTTGAATTTTTTTATATGAATCCTGTTCGAGAATACTTTCAATGGCCTGAGCAACTTCAACGCCTCTCTTTGATCGCAATGGAATTGCATATGCATAGCGACTAAAAAACACTGATTGCAAGTAGAATGTACTTGTACGGTGTATTGTGACGTCTTTGAATCTCATCTAGAGTCAGGAGATCTGCTTGCATTATATGCAATGGGTAAAAGGCTTTAGTTTTTCGATATTGATTGGCACGAAGTCTATGATTTCTATGCAGAGTGTAACTTGATTCATTTTGTAGATAGTCTTGTACACTTTTAGTGTGAACACCAGTGACTTTGGAAAGATTGGTGGGGGAACTTAAACTCCCCGCCTCACCAATATTTTCACAAACACCTTTCAGAACTTCAACCATTTTGAACGTAAACACGTTGTGTAACGTCCGCTACCCTTTTTGTATACTGGATGGTGATGGTGACATGAAACGTTTTCGCTTTTTTCCTCGCCGCCATTGTCGAGTTTTTTCCACTAGGTGTGCTAGTATTTTCCAAGATTGATTTAAAATCTTCTTCTTCTTCTTCTTCTTCTTCATGTTCATATTTTAATGGTGTCAATGTTGTTGATGATGATGATGATGATGCATGTTCATTTAATTTTTTAGAATTTGTCTATTGCTAATAAGACTTTTGGGGAAGTTTAATGTATTTAGAAAGTTGTATAGATGAGCGTCAAATGATAATAGTCCTTTACGATTTGTAACCATATCATAGATTAAATCAAGTAGATTATAGCTCTTGTCCTGAATTATAATCCCTTTCCCATTGCTCTCAACTTGAATATGATCTTGACTGCTTTCCATGAGATAGGTTAGGAGTCGTTTACTTTGTTTCACGATATGATTGGGGCATTAGATTTCCAATTTTCAATACAATTGAATCCAATTCCTCCTTCTTTAATTGTGTTCCATTAGCAGTAGCAGCAGCAGACTCTTGAGAAGATGATTCTTTTTTGTGATCAATACCAGCAGCAGCAGCAGTGGCTTCGATCGATAGGACTGTGTTTGTCCACTCGGCGAAGTGCATCTTGAAGTAAAGCAGTTTTATATCATCCTCAGTATTTTCATTGTCAAGGAATTTACTCAGATTGTTCTCAAAGTGTTCCACGGGCGAGAGAGCGAGTTCTATTGGAGTCAATTTATAGGGTTTTGCCATTCTCACTAGAGAAAACTGTTTACAAGTCCTGCAATTATTGGCAGTAAAAGTGTGAAAAAGCTACCGCCCGCCTGAAGAAGTCGTTTCCTTTTAAAATTCTTTCCTTTCTTTTTAGAGGCCAATGTACGTAAAATGGAACGATGTTGCTTTGCCTGTTGCTTAACTACTTCTGGCAGTTGAACATTACCCTCGATCAAATTTAAACAAAGTTCAGATATTAGATTAATGAAATCGTTGTCAATACCATGTTTGAGTATGGCTTTCCTAAGCGGAGGTTTTGAAGTGCTTAGAACTGAAAACAAATGTCTATTTTCATGTAGTTTTTTCTTCAGTGTCATGATAGCGACTAATAGGTCTTTTAGTGTTCACGGGGAGATATACTGTAATTTCATTGTCGAAAATATCTGTGACTACACGCAGAGCCTCGTGTGTATTTTGATTAAGATCCAATAGGATATAACCTTGGGGTTTATAGTTGCCTGATCGTATGCTGAGAGCAGAATTTTAGGGGCACCTGGATAGATTTGTTTATTGAGGGTTATTAGCGAGCTAGAATCACGAACAACTCTGTAGATGATATAGTAGGTGCAGTTCAATGCAAGTGTTCGCATACATTTGCTCTGATGAAAGAGATTGTGTAGAACCAGAGTAACGGAAATCTGTTCATGATGAGAGCGAACAGTGAACAGTTGGTAGCATTTCCTGGGACCATTGTTCAATAGATTCTGCCAGATCGTCAATGATCAGCCAAGAGTTTGGTTCAATAATGTTGAAAACATCAAGTCCCTGTATGAATTGTATCTGCACCAAACCCATGGTGGCAGCAATTGCTTTTATTTTATCGTATGACTCCTGCCAATATCTGTAACAATAGTAGATTTTTTTCGGCTTTTCCACAAACATTTTATCGCAATTTTTAATTATTTTAGTTAAGAGCGTTGTTTTTGCCCGACATTGACGGCCCACACAGAAACGATCTGAATGGTGTTTTAAATTGATACATGTTCCCTTCAACAGTTCACCTGGACAACTAACTGTAGACCATAGTTGTCTAATGACTAAATAATTTCCCCTACTTAATTCAAGAATAATAAGAAGAAGAAGAAGACGAATAAAGAATCATATTTTCTTTTATTATATGCATAAAAAAGTAACAATACTTAAAAAATACTACATTGAAAAAAAAAAACAAAAAACACATTAAACATGAAAAAAAATACACTTTTTTTAAATTTATTTATAATAAAAAAAATACAACATTACATAGGCACAGAGAGAGAGAAAAACACTTAAATAAATACTTTTTTTTTGTTTATTTATAGAAAAAATACAACATTAGATTAAAGCACTTGAAATAATATCACTTTTTTTTAATGAAACATGTATATTTAAAAAAAAAAAATCTGCTCTAAGTAAAAAAAAGATAACTTTGATAGTGGCGGTGCGCCCCCCTCTGGAGCCCACCCCCCCCAAAGGCCCCCCCCCCAAAAGGCCCTGAGAACCCCCCCCCCCCCGAAGGTTTTAGGAAAAAATTTACTGGACTTTATTCAAACCGAGACTTTCCTATGGATAACATATTCGGCCCGGTCTGAAGTTAAATAGTGTCCAAGGGGAGGGTAGTCACACCGTCTTGACAAACATAGACCTTGTCGGAGATGGCACTCATGGCAATTTTTTCTACATTTACAGTAAAGTTCCTGTAGTTGAGAGAACGAATTGCCAGCAATTGGCTCGTGGAATTGTATTTTGAACAATACAATTCCTATAGATGTCCATGTCGAAATTCTTATCCACATAGCGCGTGGGTACTCCTTTGCAACGTTTCTTGATTTCCTCGTCGTGTGTCTGTATAAAGTACACCTTCGGACTTACAAACATACCACGGGAAATCATGTCGCTTCCCGTTTCTGATTTAAAAATAAAAGCTGATTTGGCGCCCGACGTTTCACTAGCTCTGGGTAAAGACCACTCCAATTGTTGTAGTCCATCCATGAGCTTATAATTTCACCGTGCGCCAAATCATCAATTAGATTTGGGGTTTTTACTTTTAACAGTAGAGAATCCGTGTCCCCGTAGCAGACCTCTACTTGCCCCTTTTCCGGCCACTGTACCCTAGCCACATTGTAGTAGAATTCCAACATGAGCTTTTTAGAGATCTCCAAGATCGCACTGCCTGCAGCAATATTTTTATTTAATACAATGCGTCTTTTTTTTCCTATTCAATAGTACCATGTCCGGACCAATGATTGTGAAGGAAGTGTAATTTGGATCGGCGACAATTCGAGCACATTGTTCGGGATCGGTCACGACGTCACAACGATTCCTATTGCGAACACTCATCACATTTTACCGAAAGCCGAATTCAAAATGAGTTTATAAATTTCTTTTTCGGCTTTCGTCTGCGCTGCAGAACGTTTGTTGACAAAAGTGTCAACAAACGTTTTCAGATAGGGTTTTTGACTAAACTGGAGTGCTCTGTGAACCTTTGTGACGTTGAAACCGTTGTTGCACATCCATTTTAAAGTCACATGATTGTACAACTATATTTTTTTCGGCAGAAGGTCAGCAATAAGTTTTTGTTTTGAAGGTGACCAATGCAATCCGTCCACCTCGACTAAACGCCTATTGCGAGGGCTCAAAGAGTCCTTAGTCACAGGTCTATTTATGCACGGGAAAATAAATCCTTTACTGAATCGTGAAGCTCGACTGGTATCTCCCCATCAATTTAAAAAAAACATCCAAACGGTTCATTCTCCTCAAACACTGTCAATGTTGGGGAAATGGGGAGCTTGAGGGTCATTGAGCCATTTATAGTCACCGCAAGGTAGCGCATAATGGGACATGGCCGAGGGGTAGAGAGAATTCATATCAAGGAAAACTGCATCCGATTTTGTCCCCGTCTTCTCTCCAGTTGGATCAGTTTCCAAGATACGATCCCCGTGAAAATAAATCCACCCCTCATTGACCTTTCGATTAACAGGTGCTGATCAATGTCTGTGATTAGCCCATTTTTTTCCCCACTAATTTTTAGGATGAGGTCCATCACCAGATGAGGAGATGAAAAATAATAGCCCAAATCAAGATTAAATTCCCCGTAGATTTTGTCCGTATTTTTACAAGTAATGTCTAACAGAGTTAACACGTCACTCGACAAATACAGCTTGCAGTAGTCAAAGCCATTTTTTACACCCCCCCTCTGCCCACACTTTTTTAGCAAAACTGTATTCATCGGGGGTGCACCTACGATTGTGAAGAATGTCGCAAACGATTCAATCGAAGGAATAGTTTCCTCAGCGAATCTCGACATGGAACAATAATAATCATAAGGATTTATGCCCTTGACCGTCAACAAATCTATAAATCATTTGAAAATTGTTGCTTGAGAAGGGGGAAAGCGTTGCAGCCGTCATCGATTTTCTGCACCTGAATTAATTCGCTCAATGATTTAGGAAAAAAACTGTAGGAATCTAAAAAGCGAATTTTATTCGTGTACTCAACGTCGGCTTCAACAAATTTCCACAGAAATTCGAAAACAAGCAACTTTTCCGATGATTTAGGAATGATATTGTAGGAAAAGCTGTCTATCACCCATGCATCATCTACTGTTCCATTTCTTTGAAGATGTACCATTGCTGGTAGCACATACTTCAGATCGTAGTTAGAGTTATGTATAAAAACCGGAAGAAAAGTTGCTGTTTAATTTTTAAATTACATGAATTGTGAGCCCACCCCCGAAAGTTACTTTTTCCCGTTTAATTGGGATCAATAAGGTGATTATGATCCTGGACCACGTCTTTTGGGGCATGAACACCCCTACAAACCCAACAAATTTTCCCCTTTTCTAGTGCCAGTTGCTCCTTATCTGATAATGTCATTGGGTAGTTTTGGTGTGACGCAATCGTGAAATTGCGCTGTTTGCTGTTTTTTATTAAAGATATCAATAACTTTTCCATACTACCCTCCTCATCCATAGCCAAAAAAAAAAAAACTCTTCCAACTGAATTTTATTATTGTAATCGCGACGAGCATGCGCATAGGAACACACAACTAGTTTGTGTTCCTTGACTATATTTGGCCTTGATGGGTCTGATACCTCCACCAGTCTTGATTCACAATCCAAAGACACTTTATCAACTTGTAGCAGGGAATTTTGGAAATTTTTAAATTGTAAAGTATCTTTGCCTTCTGCCGGCATTTCAATTCTTTGATTGCCATGAATTTTGCAATGGCTCATGTGATCCGAGAATGTTTGCTCAGATCCAAATGAGGAAGGCACATGGGACAATAGAGATGTTCTCCTTTGTTCTTGCTTTGGGATAGGAGTCGACTTATTGCTGTAACGGGGAAAAAATGACCATAGGAATTTACATCTTTGGGGGGCTCATCAATAACCAAACCCAATTTTTAACATTATCTACCATCGGTGTCCTCACTGAATACAAAACCCCTTTTTTATTTGGTTTATTTACCCCATTTACAAATTCCGTGTCATACTGGAGAACAACCACCCCCAACCCAAGATTTTCATTTGCTTTTTCAAATATGGTTATCTCTTTCAAGGACACCGGATACTTCCCCTCTAAACAATCAAAATTTACTTTAGGGAAATTTTTTCCACCGTTACGTGCAAGTCCGTCGAGATTTTTCATTGATAAATCTATTCTTAATGTTTTATGCGCTGCTGCTAAAAATGCATATTTAAAGCATTGCATCCCCGTGTCAAAATTGAAGCCCTGAACTCCTTTGGTAGCCGACAAATCTGGGTGGCATTTTATTCGTCGACTACTCCCCGCCCCCCTTAAAATAAAGTTTTTTTTAAATCTACTGCGATTCAATCCATGTGTTCAATGTATAAAATTGTGGACCCACTTCTCCTCTCATTAAACGTGTCCAAAGTCAATATTAATTTATTTATCCAGTTGAAAAAGTTATTCTCAAATTCATTTAGACCAGGGTAAAAAGTCTGGTTGCCAGTTGAAAAATGAAAATAAAAATATCCCCGGATATCCCCTTTTGTAAATAAACTTTTTGATTCACTGATGCTTTAACCCCCCCCCCCCTTGACCCCCCCCCCCCCCAATTCTGAATCTGAATCTCAATTTGTGCTCGAATTCTGTCGATGTAGCTATGGAGAACATTCACAGGGTCTGTTAAAATAATGCTCCCGTCAACCACGTTTTCCTCGGGAGGGTTTAAAATCTACCCTATATGTTTGTAAGTGACTTAGAGCAGACTCTAACAAATAAAATTCACGTAATTCCGGGGACATGACACTATTTTCATGTCCTGCACCTATTTGCACAGGACTCAATTCACTAATAGTAAAACTATCGTCAAAAATATCCCCGGAAAAATTAGGCCCAACAACTTGCATTGTTGTATCACTACTACTACTACTACTATTATTAGCACTAGGTATATCATTAAGGGTATATGGTGGGGGGTGACATAGAATTGTCAATAACACCATCCCCCGTCTGTTCAATTACATTAGATGGAGATGGCATAAAGTCCCCTAGGCTAGTTAGCATGTCTTCCAGTGTGTTTGGGGACAATTGATCGAGCCAGCCTGTATTGTCCTGTGACGTTATTTCTATATGGGAATCCGGTTCAGTTGCACTACTATCATCACCTAAATGCTCACGCATGAGTCTATCTGCCACTCCGGATCCTCAAGCATGTCAATATCACAAGTTAAGTCGTCTAGGCTAGCCATTTCCCCAAAAACATCATTTAAGGAAACCCCTATGCCATTCCATATTCTCTAAAACTAATGATGGTTCGTCTCTGAACTCCATTGGTGGTGTTAGAATTGGTTCAGTAAATGATGATGTTTCATCGCCCAATGGCGGTGGTATTTCATTAATCTATAAAAAAAGGAGCTTATTTTTTATGTGAAATAACCATTTTTTTTATAAAGTTAATAAACTATGTCAATTTTTCATAGTCATTGTCCCACCACCTGAACAATTAAAAGAAGAAAAAAAAAAGTTACATTGGCATATGTCTTTCATAATGACAATTGAACATGTTAAAAATATATTTGGTTTAGTCAGGAAAATGAAGTCTTATTCTTAGAGGATAAGTTAGAACAAGAGAACGATATATAAAACTAATGGTTTTATTCAAAAAAAAAAATTTCAGAATAAAAATGCAAAATAGGGATCCGACTCTATTGCCTGTCCCTCTTGATTGTAATTCTCAATAAAACCCGACCATCGTTCAACCGAGGCAGTATGTTCTATGATGCATTGCTCTTCAGCCTCGGTTAATGGGCATGCATCCCATACATTGGTTGCTGGTGTTGGTGTAACTTTTCTCGACAATCCGAATTTTCCTATGTCGCTTGGCGACGGATTTGATTGAAGTGCTGGACGCAGTTAACCTGGACTAAATAAATCATTGTAAGCGAAGAACTTTTTTTCTTCTTCCATATCAACAATTAAAGTGCAATTAAAATTCTGGATGGTCCTTTTTAGAGCCCGGGGGGCCTTTGGGGACCGGGAGCTTCCTTCGGGGTTGGGGTAGGAGGGTCGGAGCCCTTTCGAGTTGGGGTAGAGTACTTCACAACACTGTTCAAATAGAACTTATGTATTATAACGACCCTAGAGTTTCAGCCTCAAATCCTTTAAAAAACATCTTCTAAAATCATCTTTTAAAATGTCTCTAACTGTTTCGCTGAAATAATTCCCTAAAATGTCTAAAACGGTTTTCACCCAAATGATCTCTAAACGTAATTTCTGCATGTTCCATTTGTTTCTGACATCTCTGCGCTGTCACTTGTGAAATTATTAAGAACCCCTTTCCCGTGTTAATATCTCTTCATCTCTAAGATAAAAACATCCGGTTATTTGGACCAATTTGTAACGAGCGATTAGCATTCATTTTTTACCTGTCAGATTAACATTCAAATTTTCAACCTTTCCGATGGATTATTTTGATAAGAACTAAATATGCACAAAGCTAACTGCAAACATCTTAGTTTAAGGATGTTCATTCAACAGCCAACTGTGAAATAGTGGTTTGTTTATATATAGAGTTTGTTTAATGAAATAATGGATTTTTGCATTAGAAAACATCTTGCTTAAAGAGAAATTACAGGTAAGCTTTATAGATCTATAGAAAAGTATGATAAGCTATTTGCTACTTCTGCATTATAACCACTCTTTTATATACTGCTAATTTGGTTAATGCTAATGAAAGAAAATAAAATAGAATTATTTTAGAATAGTTTTAGAAACAAATTTAAGTTTAGTTTTACTCATCAAAAGTTACGTGCTTGAGAAAATTTCCCTTATTTTGAAAATACGGAGAGAAAAAAAAATGTATATTTACAAATTCAGACTGCACTTGTACTTACTTACAGTTCATTACCACAAACTGTTTGACGTCGTTGAAGTTTTAATGCTTAGGGTTGTTTTAAAAGCTAAAAAATAGTCTTAAATTCTGCATTTTACTATAATTTTTCTTTTATATTTTTGGTTGTTACGTTGAGTGCGGCAATTGGGCCGTACTCAGGCATAGGGGCGAAATATTCATTTAAAGTTTTTGAATTCCATTGTCTTCAGAAAAATTTTTCCTATTGTTTTGATTGTAATCAGTTGCTTATGATGGAAAGGCAGCGTGGTCTAAGATTTCAGTTCAATGTCTTCTTTTGCTTTGAATATTCTCGTGTATTTAATTGAAATTGTTTTATAATAATAAAAATAACATAATGAGCTGTTGAGGCCCAGTTTGAACTTCCTGCATTCAAAATTTGGTCCAAATTCAGGATCTAGATCCACACTTCTAATACACCTCCCCCATCTTCTAAGAAGTAAATAGATCTCCACACAGGTGACATGTGTATACAAATCAACTAGAATAATCTTCCTCATTGAATTTGAGGATGCTCAAGGCTGTATGAATCAGGATTTTATTTCATATTTATATATTTTATTTGGTATTCCACTGGTAGCGTTGATTTTCACCAAAGCTGGTGTTTATAAAGGTTTCAGTAATAGCTTAAAACCATTAAAACTGGTAAAACAAGGCGAGTACATATTCCGCAGATGATGTTTGAGTTCCAATAAAACTGGTAATTTTTGAATTAAAATTTGTAACACCCAGAAGGTTCCTGTATCTCATTACCCTAAATATATGCATGCTAATTCAGTTATATTGTGCCGCAAATTTTTACATGTCAATCACGAAATAACATTATTCACCGCATGCATATAAGGAGTCGATTTACTAAATAATTAAAATATTTTCAGACTATCTATTTAAAACTTACGTCGATAATCACAGCTAGGTTGCCAGATTCCTTCTCTGCTTTGGAATGCGGTGCGAGACGAATTACAGTTGATCTGATTGCATTCAATGATTCAATTATTCCCGTTTCGGTGTTATCCTGAGTTTCATCCAATTTCATCCAAAAAATCATTTTCAGTTTTCAAACTATTTAGCTTATGAGAGGGCACTGCCCCCCCCCCTTCAATAACACAGTACCAAACCCCAAAAGTTGAAAAAATGACACAATTTAATTAGCTACTTCAATTTTCATTTATTCAGAATATTAATGGAGGGCACTTTTACAAGTAATGTCTAACAGAGTTAACACGTCACTCGACAAATACAGCTTGCAGTAGTCAAAGCCATTTTTACACCCTCCCTCTGCCCACACTTTTTTAGCAAAACTGTATTCATCGGGGGTGCACCTACGATTGTGAAGAATGTCGCAAAACGATTCAATCGAAGGAATAGTTTTCCTCAGCGAATCTCGACATGGAATAATAATAATCATAAGGATATATGCCCTTGACCGTCAACAAATCATATAAATCATTTGAAAATTGTTGCTTGAGAAGGGGGAAAGCGTTGCAGCCGTCATCGATTTTCTGCACCTGAATTAATTCGCTCAATGATTTAGGAAAAAAACTGTAGGAATCTAAAAAGCGAATTTTATTCGTGTACTCAACGTCGGCTTCAACAAATTTCCACATAAATTCGAAAACAAGCAACTTTTCCGATGATTTAGGAATGATATTGTAGGAAAAGCTGTCTATCACCCATGCATCATCTACTGTTCCATTTCTTTGAAGATGTGCCATTGCTGGTAGCACATACTTCAGATCGTAGTTAGAGTTATGTATAAAAACCGGAAGAAAAGTTGCTGTTTAATTTTTAAATTACATGAATTGTGAGCCCCACCCCCGAAAGTTACTTCTTCCCATTGAATTGGGATCAATAAGGTGATTATGATCCTGGACCACGTCTTTTGGGGCATGAACACCCCTACAAACCCAACAAATTTTCCCCTTTTCTAGTGCCAGTTGCTCCTTATCTGATAATGTCATTGGGTAGTTGGTGTGACGCAATCGTGAAATTGCGCTGTTTGCTGTTTTTATTAAAGATATCAAATAACTTTTCCATACTACCCTCCTCATCCATAGCCAAAAAAAACTCTTCCAACTGAATTTTATTATTGTAATCGCGACGAGCATGCGCATAGGAACACACAACTAGTTTGTCTTCCTTGACTATATTTGGCCTTGATGGGTCTGATACCTCCACCAGTCTTGATTCACAATCCAAAGGCACTTTATCAACTTGTAGCAGGGAATTTTGGAAATTTTTAAATTGTAAAGTATCTTTGCCTTCTGCCGGCATTTCAATTCTTTGATTGCCATGAATTTTGCAATGGCTCATGTGATCCGAGAATGTTTGCTCAGATCCAAATGAGGAAAGGCACATGGGGCAATAGAGATGTTCTCCTTTGTTCTTGCTTTGGGATAGGAGTCGACTTATTGCTGTAACGGGAAAAAAGGAAAAAAAATGACCATAGGAATTTACATCTTTGGGGGGCTCATAAATAACCCAAACCCAATTTTTAACATTATCTACCATCGGTGTCCTCACTGAATACAAAACCCCTTTTTTATTTGGTTTATTTACCCCATTTACAAATTCCGTGTCATACTGGAGAACAACCACCCCCAACCCAAGATTTTCATTTGCTTTTTCAAATATGGTTATCTCTTTCAAGGACACCGGATACTTCCCCTCTAAACAATCAAAATTTACTTTAGGGAAATTTTTTCCACCGTTACGTGCAAGTCCGTCGAGATTTTTCATTGATAAATCTATTCTTAATGTTTTATGCGCTGCTGCTAAAAATGCATATTTAAAGCATTGCATCCCCGTGTCAAAATTGAAGCCCTGAACTCCTTTGGTAGCCAACAAATCTGGGTGGCATTTTATTCGTCGACTACTCCCCGCCCCCCCTTAAAATAAAGTTTTTTTTAATCTACTGCGATTCAGATCCATGTGTTCAATGTACAAAATTGTGGACCCACTTCTCCTCTCATTAAACGTGTCCAAAGTCAATATTAATTTATTTATCCAGTTGAAAAAGTTATTCTCAAATTCATTTAGACCAGGGTAAAAAGTCTGGTTGCCAGTTGAAAAATGAAAATAAAAATATCCCGGATGTCCCCTTTTGTAAATAAAATTTTTGATTCACTGATGCTTTAACCCCCCCCCCCCCTTGACCCCCCCCCCCAATTCTGAATCTGAATCTCAATTTGTGCTCGAATTCTGTCGATGTAGCTATGGAGAACATTCACAGGGTCTGTTAAAATAATGCTCCCGTCAACCACGTTTTCCTCGGGAGGGTTAAAATCTACCCTATATGTTTGTAAGTGACTTAGAGCAGACTCTAACAAATAAAATTCACGTAATTCCGGGGACATGACACTATTTTCATGTCCTGCACCTATTTGCACAGGACTCAATTCACTAATAGTAAAACTATCGTCAAAAATATCCCCGGAAAAATTAGGCCCAACAACTTGCATTGTTGTATTACTACTACTACTACTACTATTATTAGCACTAGGTATATCATTAAGGGGAATGGTGGGGGGTGACATAGAATTGTCAATAACACCATCCCCCGTCTGTTCAATTACATTAGATGGAGATGGCATAAAGTCCCCTAGGCTAGTTAGCATGTCTTCCAGTGTGTTTGGGGACAATTGATCGAGCCAGCCTGTATTGTCCTGTGACGTTATTTCTATATGGGAATCCGGTTCAGTTGCACTACTATCATTACCTAAATGCTCACGCATGAATCTATCTGCCCACTCCGGATCCTCAAACATGTCAATATCACAAGTTAAGTCGTCTAGGCTAGCCATTTCCCCAAAAACATCATTAAGGAAACCCCTATGCCATTCCATATTCTCTAAAACTAATGATGGTTCGTCTCTGAACTCCATTGGTGGTGTTAGAATTGGTTCAGTAAATGCTGATGTTTCATCGCCCAATGGAGGTGGTATTTCATTAATCTATAAAAAAAGGAGCTTATTTTTTATGTGAAATAACCATTATTTTTATAAAGTTAATAAACTATGTCAATTTTTCATAGTCATTGTCCCACCACCTGAACAATTAAAAGAAGAAAAAAAAAGTTACATTGGCATATGTCTTTCATAATGACAATTGAACATGTTAAAAATATATTTGGTTTAGTCAGGAAAATGAAGTCTCATTCTTAGAGGATAAGTTAGAACAAGAGAACGATATATAAAACTAATGGTTTTATTCAAAAAAAAATTCAGAATAAAAATGCAAAATAGGGATCCGACTCTATTGCCTGTCCCTCTTGATTGTAATTCTCAATAAAACCCGACCATCGTTCAACCGAGGCAGTATGTTCTATGATGCATTGCTCTTCAGCCTCGGTTAATGGGCATGCATCCCATACATTGGTTGCTGGTGTTGGTGTAACTTTCTCGACAATCCGAATTTTCCTATGTCGCTTGGCGCGACGATTTGATTGAAGTGCTGGACGCAGTTAACCTGGACTAAATAAATCATTGGAAGCGAAGAACTTTTTTTCTTCTTCCATATCAAGAATTAAAGTGCAATTAAAATTCTGGATGGTCCTTTTTAGAGCCCGGGGGGCCTTTGGGGACCGGGAGCTTCCTTTGGGGTTGGGTAGGAGGGTCGGAGCCCTTTCGAGTTGGGGTAGAGGACTTCACAACACTGTTCAAATAGAACTTGTGTATTATAACGACCCTAGAGTTTCAGCCTCAAATCCTTTTCAAAAACATCTTCTAAAATCATCTTTTAAAATGTCTCTAACTGTTTCGCTGAAATAATTCCCTAAAATGTCTAAAACAGTTTCGCCCAAATGATCTCTAAACGTAATTTCTGCATGTTCCATTTGTTTCTGACATCTCTGCGCTGTCACATTTGAAATTATTAAGAACCCCTTTCCCGTGTTAATATCTCTTCATCTCTAAGATAAAAACATCCGGTTATTTGGACCAATTTGTAACGAGCGATTAGCATTCATTTTTTACCTGTCAGATTAACATTCAAATTTTCACCTTTCCGATGGATTATTTTGATAAGAACTAAATATGCACAAAGCTAACTGCAAACATCTTAGTTTAAGGATGTTCATTCAACAGCCAACTGTGCAATAGTGGTTTGTTTATATATAGAGTTTGTGTTTAATGAAATAATGGATTTTTGCATTAGAAAACATCTTGCTTAAAAGAGAAATTACAGGTAAGGTTTATAGATCTATAGAAAAGTATGATAAGCTATTTGCTACTTCTGCATTATAACCACTCTTTTATATACTGCTAATTTGGTTAATGCTAATGAAAGAAAATAAGATAGAATTATTATAGAATAGTTTTAGAAACAAATTTAAGTTTAGTTTTTACTCATCAAAAGTTACGTGCTTGAGAAAATTTCCCTTATTTTTGAAAATACGGAGAGAAAAAAAATGTATATTTACAAATTCAGACTGCACTTGTACTTACTTACAGTTCATTACCACAAACTGTTTGACGTCGTTGAAGTTTTAATGCTTAGGGTCGTTTTAAAAGCTAAAAAATAGTCTTAAATTCTGCATTTTACTATAATTTTTTTTATATATTTTTGGTTGTTACGTTGAGTGCGGCAATTGGGCCGTACTCAGGCATAGGGGCGAAACATCCATTTAAAGTTTTGAATTCCATTGTCTTCAGAAAAATTTTTCCTATTGTTTTGATTGTAATCAGTTGCTTATGATGGAAAGGCAGCGTGGTCTTAGATTTCAGTTCAATGTCTTCTTTTGCTTTGAATATTCTCGTGTATTTAATTGAAATTGTTTTATAATAATAAAAATAACATAATGAGCTGTTGAGGCCCAGTTTGAACTTCCTGCATTCAAAATTTGGTCCAAATTCAGGATCTAGATCCACACTTCTAATACACCTCCCCCATCTTCTAAGAAGTAAATATATCTCCACACACGTGACATGTGTATACAAATCAACTAGAATAATCTTCCTCATTGAATTTGAGGATGCTCAAGGCTGTATGAATAGGATTTTATTTCATATTTATATATTTTATTTGGTATTCCACTGGTAGCGTTGATTTTCACCAAAGCTGGTGTTTATAAAGGTTTCAGTAATAGCTTAAAACCATTAAAACTGGTAAAAACAAGGCGAGTACATATTCCGCAGATGATGTTTGAGTTCCAATAAACTGGTAATTTTTTGAATTGTATACATGCCTATAAAATTTGTAACACCCAGAAGGTTCCTGTATCTCATTACCCTAAATATATGCATGCTAATTCAGTTATATTGTGCCGCAAATTTTTACATGTCAATCACGAAATAGCATTATTCACCGCATGCATATAAGGAGTCGATTTACTAATAATTAAAATATTTTCAGAATATCTATTTAAAACTTACGTCGATAATCACAGCTAGGTTGCCAGATTCCTTCTCTGCTTTGGAATGCGGTGCGAGACGAATTACAGTTGATCTGATTGCATTCAATGATTCAATTAATCCCGTTTCGGTGTTATCCTGAGTTTCATCCAATTTCATCCAAAAAATCATTTTCAGTTTTTCAAACTATTTAGCTTATGAGAGGGCACTGCCCCCCTTCAATAACACAGTACCAAACCCCCAAAAGTTGAAAAAAAATGACACAATTTAATTAGCTACTTCAATTTTTATTTATTCAGAATATTAATGGAGGGCACTGGGCCTATCAATTCCATAGTACCAAACACAAAAAGTTGACAATTATAGATCTTTTTTTATATGCATAGCTTTTAAAACTTTTTATATACCTAAATTGCGAAATACTTAAAATCACAGAAAAAAGGAAGAAGGAAGACTCCGACATAACCTAAACCAAAAAATTATTAAGTATATGAAAGGGGTCGCCTTCTAGTCAATATCTCACCCCTTTACGCTAAAGTTTTTTTTTAGCACTTTCAAAAGAGGTATCTATTCTAATTAACCGGCCTTTGTGATTCAAGAGTTCGTGATTTGAACAAAATTCGAACTTTAGCGTAAAGAGCGAGGTATTGACTAGGGGGTAAACCCCTTAATACATGTGATAAAAACATATAAATATAGAAGTTTCGTTATGTAAGTTAATTCGTAAGTTAATTCATAACTCAATCTTGAGAAAGCCATTTTTAGCCAACAAATTTGTAAACATGCTCTTCTTAATCAGATAGTGAGAAAACATCCCTTTACAGGTAGAAGAACGTAGTGATTTGATTATTTTATTGGTGAAACTACCCGCCCTGTTTGAATATTAACACCTTTTTTCAGGTGGAAAGGATGAAAAACGATTTGATTATTTTTATAGCGAAACTGACTGGCCCTGTTTTGAATATTTACCGAAATTTGAAAAAAAAAAACAGGGACTTTTTAATTAGAATAGGAAGCTTTTTTGAAAGCGCTAACAGCTTTAGCGTAAAGAGCATGATATTGAGGAGGGGGGCGACCTTTCATATCTGCCGAAACTAATATGCAAATTCTATTTTAATTTTTCATATACAATGAGCCAAAATCAAAGTGAACCTGCCTCTCTTTTTTTTGAATATTTACTAAAATTGAAACACATGGACTGTTTAATTAACATATGAAGCTTTTTAAAAGAGCTAACAGCACGGTGAAAAAAGCGTAAGTAAGGAAGGCAAAGGAAATTCTTCCTTAACTTAATGGCGAGACAAAAAATAGATTTCTTTTTTTATTATATAATATAAGAAAATTTTACTCACCAGAAGTCGCTTAGAAGATTCCATATCTCTATCAATGTAAATGATTGTAAAATATAGATATTGATAGAATGAATGAACTATTCAAACTGTATAAAATTGTAATTTGAAACTTGAATATATACAAAAAAAAATAACTGAATATATTAACATCTAAACAGGACACACTGGTTTTCTGACACGGATTTATCCTAAAAGACATGTACACCATATATATTACGAAGTAGAAATTATGTAAGAAACTTGTCCTTCATAACATATTGCGCAATTCCCAACTAGAAGCATAAGGCCATGTGAGGGGGTGCTGACTCTCTTTGAAAAGGTGTAGAGGGGCATCAGAATTCAATATGCATAATCTACTCTCGATCAACTTTTGTACATTTCTCAATAACAAATACTATATGTACAAAACAGGCAAATTGCATAACTTACAGCATTTTCCCTAGGGGCAGTGGGGGGTTAGGTATAGTTATATATCCCAGAGGTATAGTTACTGGACCTTTAAAAAATGCTGAAGAAAATGACTATCTCGAGATTTTGATCGGATGTCTTTGGAGAAAAAAGGGGTGGGACTGGGGATAGTTGTTTCCAGTCTTTTAAGTCACCTAAAAAGGAAAAAATAACTTTTAATTTCTGTTCAAATGAGCCTCTAGGACCATTGGTTTAATACACTAGTTCAAAAACAATTAAACCCTAAACAAATAAATACGCGCACATGATCTTTCTTCTGGCAAAAAATGGAAAGTTCCGCATTTTTGTAGATAGGAACTTGAAACCTCTTTAGTACGGTAGATAATTTTGGAGACCACACTGCCTTTCCATGACTATAAATAAAAGTTCAATTAGGGATAAAATCCTTTTAATAGACAGTTTGTAAAACACTGTTTCTGTGACTGTTTGTGAAACAGTGTCTATTAAAAGGAGTTTATCCCTAATTGAACTTTTATTTATCTTTAGTAGGGTTTTCTGAAATGATAAATCTGGTGGTGGTGCGATTTTCATTAAGATTAGATAAAAAAAAAGTTTTTTCAACTGAAAGTAAGGAGTAACATTAAAACTTAAAACGAACAGAAATTATTATAGCTATTTTGAAAGTATTAAAAAAAAAACTTTACCGTAAAGAGCGAGGTATTGACTAGGGGGGTATATACGCAATAATTTATGTCCGTTTTAAGTTTTAATGTTGCTCCTTACTTTCAGTTGAAAAAAACTTTTTTTTTGTTTAGTTTCTGATCGTTTTTTAAATATTGCTGGGAAATCCGGCACCCCTTCATAGGAAATTGCCTCCCCCCATGAAACTTCCTCCATGGAAAAGATCCACCCACGTAACCTCCTCCCCAGACTCCCTCCCATCAGAAAAAAATCCCCCCTAAAAGCGTCTGTATACTTCCCAATAACCCATACTATATGTAAACAATGGGCAAAGTTCATAACTTGCAGCCTTTCCCCGGAGACTGTGGGGGATTAAGTCATCCTCAAGGACATAGTTGTTAGATTTTTCGACTATGCTGAATAAAATGGCTATCTCAAAATTTTGATCGGGTGACTTTAGCAAAAAAAAATGAGCGTGGGAAGGGGCCTAGTTGCCCTCCAATTTTTTTGGTCGCTTAAAAAGGACACTAGAACTTTTAATTTCCCTTCGAATGAGCCCTCTCGCCATATTCTAGGGCCACTGGGTCAATACGATCACCCCTGGGGAGAAAAAAACAACAAAAGAAATAAACACCATCAGTGATCTCTATTCTGGCAAAAAAAAATACAAAATTCCACGTTTTTGCAGATAGGAACTTGAAACCTTACAGTAGGGTTCTCTGATACGCTGAATCTGATGGTGTGATTTTCATTAAGATTCTATGACTAGAGGTGTTTTCCCTTTTTCGAAAATAAGGCAAATTTTCTCCGGCTCGTAACTTTTTATGGGTAAGACTAAACTTGATGAAACTTATATATTTGAAATCAGCATAAAAATTGAATTCTTTTCATGTGTCTATTGGTATCAAAATTTCATTTTTAGAGTTTCGGTTACTATTAATCCGGATCACTCCTTACCTACTGTTCCTTACCACGAACTGTTTGATCATTTTGCTTTTTGGGAGTTTTTTCTCCCTTTGTCGAAAATCAGGCAAATTTTATCAGGCTCGTAGCTTTTGATGGGTAACATTAAACTTAATGAATCTTATATATTTGAAACCAAGATAAAAAGCCAGTTCTTCTGATATATTACTTGTTATCAAAATTTGTTTTTTAGAGTTTCGGCTACTGTTGCGCCCAGTCGCTCCTTGCTTACACTTCGTCACCACGAACTGCTAGATGTAGTATTTGGGTAAAAAAGAGGAAGGCTGTCTCTCAGTCAAACCGGTGCTCCTTGCATTTCAGCTCAATTTATATCACAACACATTGACGGTTAAAATATATATGGACCACTTTGATGTGCTTTCTCCTAAGGAACGCGCCATTGAATAGGAGAGCCTAGAATCAAATGGGAAAGTAAAAATCTTCTAGACTTAGACCATGCTGATGATTTGAGTGTCCCAGATGAAAGTGTAAACAAAATGAATGGTTTTTTGGATGTTTTGAGAAATTAGGGCGAGAGAATAGGCTTGAAAATTAATAAGAAGACTAAGTTGCTTAGATTGGGAATAAGTGAAGATGAAGAGGAGATGTTGGGTAACGAGAAGATCGATCAAGTGGATAGCTTCACTTACCCAGTTAGATATTAGTAAAAATAGTGGACGCAAAAAGATGTTAAAAGTAGAATAGCCAATACCCAGGGATTTTTTCATAGTTGGAAGATGTTCGGAAAAATTGGAAGATAAGTCTGCGAACCAAGATCAGAATATTGGAAGCTACAACACAAAAATAAAGTAGCGAAAATAATTAGATCACAGGAAAGAAAATAACATTTCTTAGAATTACTCTTGTGACTTTTAGTTTAATTTTCCTCTCTTGTAAGGACACTTTTTTGTAAAATTTTATCTTTTTGATTATATTTCAATCAAGCACATTGAAAAATGACACAAAAATAAGACTTTTAAAATGAATATTGATAAGCAATATTTCGAATTGAGGAATCAATAAGTAATTTAACAGTTGAGTTTCAGTATATTTGAAAGAAATTTGTTTAAAATAGAGAAATTGTGGATAAACCTCACTGCATATCAGATTAATAAAACTATTTTAGTTGTTTTAATAAAAATGTTACACATTTTTGGAAGTCTCAGTAATGACTCATTTTCCAATGTTGTAATCGTAAAAGAGAAATGGTTTAAATTATATTTTATTTCCGATATAGTGCAAAATAAAGTTTCGACCTTTAGAGAGTTTAGGGGAAGGGCATAGCTGTTCTCTCATTTGGTAAGTTCTGTCTGTTTTTAGTTTGATTTGATTACCCATTTAATTTCTGTTTGTCATAGGATTCATGTATTTATTCACATTAGTATCTATTATCTTTACTTTGTTAAAATTTGTTTTAATTTGTGTTCATTTTGTGAATAGTTCATTTATTGATTGCAGAAACTATTTTTTCTGCTCTTTTTAATATGGATCTTTACTTTTCTTTACCAAAATTCTGTTTTGACATTTTTTTTTTTGTATTTAATTAAATACAAATAAGCCTCTGTATGCAAGGCTAGTTATTATAGCCTAAGGCTAGCTAATATAAAGGCTAGCTATTATAGCCTAAAACGAACAGTACTTACCAAAATTCTAAAGGCTACTCACTTTTGCCACCCTCTTTGTGGTAACGATTTTCATCTTCTTGATTTTCAAAGTGGCAGCCCAGTTGACATGCGCAAAAAAAAATGAAATAAAAATAATGAAAGAACATACAGGCGCATGCATCCTGTCTACTCAAGCCCAATTTTGTATGCATTACTACGCACTGATAAGTCCGTTGGTATGAGAAGGAGGTTTGATGGCCACATATTTATCTCTTAGCTAACATGTTATCGGATAGTCCTCTGCTCATATCGTTTATTGGGAGGGAAAATAATTACACCTTCAATGTACTCTTTGTGAACAGGTCTGGCAGTACAGTAGTTTAACACATTCTGTGGCATTCCAGATTCAGCTTTAAAATTGTATATCTCCATTGCCTTCATGCAAAGCTTTATATTTTGTATGAATTCAGTTTCTCTCCTTTGGTACAAATCCCCACCACGTGGGAGTTTGCTGGGTACTTATTAAGAATCCGGTAAACATGCGAAAATGGCCGCATCGAAATCTCAAAGATACTATGTGAAAAACAGGCTTTCGCTGCCTTGTGAGGTATTGCTCACTCCGTGACAAAGATTTTAACTTTATTTTTATGGGGTTGAAGGGGCAAAAAAAGGTACCTAGGCTAGGTTAGGTCACGTATTCAATATATGCTATGCTTTCACCCCCCCCCCTAATGTGCAAATATATAGCCTAAATTTATTCATAAAATATGGTATTTTCACCCTATTTTGTTTTTATTTCATTAGAATTAACGAACTTCACTTCTCGTGTGTTTACCGGATTCTTAATTAGTACCGTTTGCTGAAATCAAGGTGTAATATATAAGGGTTTTTGTTACTTTTGAAATGGATTTTTTTCTATTTTTTTTTCCTTCTCTTTTTAATGTCTCAGTCAAATTATTGTCAATGTCTCAGTCAAATATTAATTTGTTTCAGTCAAAAACTATCGTTCTTCTAGCGTAAAAAACACATGTTTCGTTTTGTAATATATTTTGTTACTTTAAAAAGCAATGGGCTTAAAATATTCTCGTTAGATTGAATTCCCTCCTCCTTTTTATGACCAATGGTTTCGATCTCATTATCTCTGAAAAAAAAAGTAATAACCGGAAGACGAGATATTTTTTATTGATTGAGGGGACATTGACTACAGTATTCTCTGACGTAGTAAATTGACTGGTATAAACTTTTATTGAGAACTCTTTGGAGGCGTCTTTTTACTCTTTATGCAATAAAGTGGACTTTCTCAAGCAAATTACTTTTCGCCGGCCAATCCAATCTTGGTAAAAAAATAATTGATGGGAATCAGCGTAAAAATAAAGATCTTTATTTATCCACCAGTTCTCAATTTTCAAGTTTGGCTTAGCTTAGGACACGATAGACGAGTCGCCCTCTGTTAAATGTACATTAAGACATACACCTTTACAAGGTCTATCTCTCTTTTAAGTTTTTCATTTTCACACTAGCGGCTAATCAATTTTTGCGTGGATGTTGTGACGCGCATGAGTTGAAGCGTTCGAGCATGTGTCATCCGATCTAACACTCACTAAATAATCTGTAAAAGATAACAACAAATACTTATCTTGCAATTTATTAACTGAGACGCTATGATTAACTACGCACATAACAATATTAATACGAATACTCCACTGTAAACATAGCTTATTTACGTATCCTTAAGTGTGTCACATTTCACAAGTACTGTCTCTTCTTAACCTCTGCACATGATTTCATAAGTTTTTTTTCTATTTTTAAAAAATTAAATTTTTTCTGCGCATACTGTCACTCATCCTGCATTTTCTAGGTTAGCAGGTGTAACTTCACCGACAACTAATCCGTACTGTTTCAAGCAGTATTCCTCCTAACCTCTGACGCCATTTAGTCTCGTGAAAACGCAAAGGATACGTCATTGGGCTTGCTGGATAAGTATCTTGGGATGCAACAATCGATTACAACAAGATTTTTTTCAGTTTTTGCCCCCTCTCCTAAGGAAATTTCTGGCCGTTGGTCCATCTAAAAAGAGAGAACAAAACATTGAAATGCCATCCAGTTATAAGCATTTATTGTTTTATAAGGTTGTATCGAATATCATAAAGTCTCGAAATGTGGAAGATACATCTTGAAATGTTTCTGAATTTGGTTCGACAGATATTGAATCCTCCTTGCTATATTATCTCCCCTGGATAAATTTAAAATCATAAACGTATATTATACAGGTTCATGGCCGTATACAGGAGGGCTAGATAGTTTTAATCCCCCCCCCCAAAAAAAAAATGTTTGTCAGACTCGAAAAGACGTAAAAAAATGAGTATAAAACCGACTTTTGATGCATTTTTAAAGTTTTTTGTACCTCTCCCCCCCCCCCAACCCAAACAAAATAGTTTTTTACTTACTCCCCCCCCCCCCCGAAAAAATCCTGGATATATCCCTGTACAGGTTATTATTATTTTCAGCTAATTCACTGTAAGCAACAATTTCACTTTTAAGCCAAGTAATTATGGTTAGTGTACCATATCAAAAAAGCAAAGCAGTCTGCTACCGTTAGTTTTTTTTTTTTTTTTGCTTTGTTTTGGATTCAGACGTTCAATTTAGTGTATTCTGTGCTGGTGACACACACACGTAATGGAAGCTTGCTATTTAAATAGCATATTTGCAAAAAAAAAAACATTGGGTAAAAAGCGAGTAATTGCACACATATTTGCTTTGTTATCAGTAGTGACTTTTGTGAAATTCACTTTTTTAACAGAAATCACAAGTGACCAATATTCGATTAGTAAAAATAATTACACAGATGCTAGACGTTGTATAACTAGGAAACGTATCAGAAGGAATAGAGGTCAATACGAAAGCTGTAGCGGTGGGAGAGGTAGCACAATACCTCAAAGACAAACCACATCGTGGTGGCTGGGCTCCAATTGATTGTAAACGTGAAATAAAAGTTGCTATAATTGTTCCTTATAGAAATAGACCTGGAAAATTTGTCTATATTTTTGCGTCATATGCACAATTTTCTGCAAAAGCAAAAAAAAGAAATTATCAAATATTTTATTATTGAACAGAGTGATGATCTGCTGTTCAATCGCGGTTCTTTATTGAACATCGGATACAAAAAGATACAGAAATATGATAATTTTACGTGTTTAATATTTCATGATGTGGATATGTTGCCCGAACATACTTCAGTTGGATATGATTGCATCAAGTCAGGAATCGTTCATTTGTCTAGTCGCCTATCTGTGACTAATTATACAGTTCCTTATAAAAGGTATATTGGCGGAGTTCTTTCAATGTCTCCCCGAACATTCCAAAAACTGAATGGCTATGCAAACACTTTTTGGGGATGGGGTGGTGAAGACGAGGACCTCGTGAACCGTATAGAACATAATGGAATCAAATTATACAGACTGACTGAATTGATGAGTCGATATCATTGTCTAAGTCATGGCAACAGTGAGCAGGTATATAATAAAAACAGATTCAAACTCCTAGAGTCATCTTCGAGCAGGTACAACTTGGATGGTTTGAATGATTTAGTGTACGATACAGTTGAAGCTAGTGAAGGGATATTATTTGTTAAAATTAGTGTTAGCTTGTTAAAACTTAGAAGGTTAATACACAAGGAATTTGATATTTAAGAATTAGTGTTTTACTGTAACTGAAACGCTAAACAGGTTGAGATCAGTTCACTTGTACTTGTAGCAGGGAGCAGTTTTTTTTTTTTCAATGAGAGTACCCAAAAAAAGATATTTTCAGAGAAAAAAAACCATAGTTCATAAGTTTATTATTCCACATTCTAAAACAAATAAATAAATTAAACAACACTTTCGCGCTGGAGAAAAAAACTGTGAGGGTAGTGGTCGCGCGGAAGTCCGGGTAACAACTTACCAATAAATTAACTTACCAATTAACAACTTACCAATGAACTGTAACCTATATTTAGAGAAAACATAGATATATCAATAAATAATTGAATTAGAAATAATAAAAGATGAATAAAAATATAAAAGAAAAATAATAATAACAAATCCAGTCTCGATCACTCTTGTATTACCCCTCCAGCTCCTCTTCCCCCGTACCCACCTTGCGAGCCATAATAATATTCAACAACCATATGAAAATACTTTTCAAAATCCGAGAGGTGGGGGTCCAGGGGGGACAATGGCAACCCCTTGTAATGAGCACACAATATATCAGTGTTCAATAAAACTTCTGTTATTTATATAAGTCTTAGTCACAATCATAAAAACTAAATCTAGACGATCTTATAGATTTAGTGCAAAGGACCTTTTACTTAGTTCTATTTTTCAGAAACCGGTTAAAAATAATAGCTAAATTTTGATAATTATAATCAAGGGTGTTGATTCATAAATGTTTATGGCGAGGAGGACGCTGTAGCTTACTTTTGTGAAGTTTTTACTTGCGTTTATACAGATTTGTAGAGCATAAGAAGGGGAAAAAAAGATATTAACAGTCGCAATAATTATGAAAAAAATCCCCTTCCCCAAAACCAGCCAATCCAGATTAATTAGGCATTTTGATCGGTGTTGGTGGGGATGAATTATTTCGAATTTAAAATTACTCAAACCAAAAATGGATATTCACCAGTGTCTAACTGTTCCTTGCACATGAAGCCATTACTTTAAATGGAGGGTTGGGTGGTTATTTGCATAATTCAGTATAGTCCCGTTTATTTCACCCTTTGGGCCACTTTGTTTACAAATTTTACTGTTTCCATCAAAATACTATTTTTAATTTTGATCTAACGCCTTGTAGGACTTTTGGAAGCCCATCGTCCAAAATGCTTCGATCGTCTTTTTTATATGATGAGGCTAGGGGGGAAATGACGAATGGGTGACACATCTCTCCTTATTAAGTCACCGCTAATAAGTTGAATACCAATTAACTTACTAATTAACAACTTACCAATAAACTGTAACCTATATTTAGAGAAAAAATAGATATATCAATAAATATTGAATTAGAGATAATAATAGATAAATAAAAATATAAAAGAAAAATAATAATAATTAAACTGTTAACACCTTACCAATTAACAACTTACCAATAAACTGTAACCTATATTTAGAGAAAAAATACATATATCAATAAATAATTGAATTAGAAAAAATAATAGATAAATAAAAATATAAAAGAAAAATAATAATAACAAATCCAGTCTCGATCACTCTTCAATACTCAACTTCCCTCCCCACCCTACCTTCCCAACGCCACCTTAGCCCTGCCCACCCTTTCCTTCCCAGCCCACCATTACCTCTCCAGCTCCTCTTTCCCCGTACCCACCTTGCGCGCCATAATAAAATTCAAGAACCATATGAAAATACTTTTCAAAATCCAAGGGGTAGGGGTCCAGGAGGTACAATGGCCACCCCTTGTAATGAACACACAATATATCAGTGTTCATTAAAACACCGATATATTATCAGTGTTCAATAATATCAGTGTTCTAGTTATTTATATAAGTCTTATTCACAATCATAAAACTAAATCTAGATGATCTTATCGATTTAGCGCAAAGAACCTTTTACTTAGTTCTATTTTTCTGAAGCCGTGTTAAAAAATAACAGCTAAATTTTGATAATTATAATCAAGGGTGTTGATTCATCTTAATTAAAAAAAAAACTTTCCGAAAAATAAGTTTTTCAAAGAAAAGTAAAGGCCATTTTAAACTTAAGCTAAGGAGATACAAAGACCTGTTAAAAATTCAAACTCAAAACGACCAGAAATTAAATAAACAGTCATAGCAAAAAAACATACAACGAGTAATAATATAAATGAATAAATAGATCTTAAAGCGAGTAATGCTTAGATTGAATATGAAAATCAAGCTTAAAACGAAAAACAAATATTTTGCTATTAAAGTATAAATGAAACTTGAAACGAACAGCAAAATTAAATAAACAATCAATGCGAAACAAACATACAATATATATTAATGTAAATGAATAAATAAATCTTAAAACGAGTGTGAAACTTAAATTGAATATGCAAATCAAGTTTGAATCGAATAAAAAATAACTACAAGCAAGAGTTTGGTATCGCCTCAGTGCAGAAGCCTTTAACCTACTGCGTCATTGGCGCTTTACTGAAAACAATTCTTTCATTAATTAAGAATTTAGGGAATAAATATCAGCATATGTATATTAAATTGACAATGCACATTTTTTTTCAGTAAACTCATTTGAATTTTTTTTCAGTAAAGTACAAATTATATTCTGGCTTTTAGAAAGCATAGGGGGTTTTGAACCCTACTCATATTAATTTATGCTCGTTTTGAGTTTAACTCTAATATTTATTTTAATTCTTGTTCGTTTTGGGTTTCATTTATTTATTGATACTGATTTGGGGTAGTTGTATGCTTGGTAGATTATATGATAGTCCGGACGCCAGGTGTTGAAAGTGTGAATCATACCAAGACGGAATGGGGCTGCTACGAGAATTAGCCTACCCTCCACCCCCTAAATTGACCATGTGGATTCAAAAATACCAATGGCACTTGGTTGCGAGTGGTGGAACACTCCGAAACTTGACATTTTATTATATTTTTGGTGTTTCATGCAAGAAAATGCATGTTCCACAAAGTTTGAGGTGCAGTTTTCCGCTCAAATAGAAATGCCTAGAAGCCATAGAATGTTTTCATAACAAACCATCACCATTAGTTAGAAATAAAAATGGCAGAGTTAAAAAAATGGCCCAACTATATGAGTCTTGAACAGTCTTGGAAAGCATAAACAAAATCAAATTGAAAATTAGATATATAATGATATTAATTGTTGAAAGATCCATCAGTTCAAGATTTTTTTTTTTTTTCACTGTAATTTTATTTTCATTTTCAATGCTGTAAGAACTGGAAAATAATAAATTTGTAATATACGAGTAATTTGTTTTCAGTGAAGCACCAATGACGCAGAAGGCTGTAGGTTTTTACAGTTAAAGAAGGGGGCAGTATCCAAATTTTGTTTGTAGTGAAACTATATTTGTCTTTACTAATCTTGAAAAGAACTAATAAATTAAACTGAATATTTGATGCATAATGATATTAATTGCTAAAAGCTCATCAGTTCAAAATTTTACTGTAATTTTAGTGTTTATTTTCAATATTAAGTACAAAAGAAAAACATTTGTAATATAATTCGTTTTCAGTAAAGCGCCAATGACGCAGTAGGTTTTAGGTTTCTGCAGTGAGGCGATACCCAAACTCTTGTTTGTAGTTATTTTTTTCGATTCAAAACTTGATTTGCATATTCAATTTAAGTTTCACTCGTTTTAAGATTTATTTATTCATTTACATTAATATATAGAGTGTATGTTTATTCGCATTGATTGTTTATTTAATTTCTGTTCGTTTTAAGTTTCATTTATACTTTAATAGCAAAATATTTGTTTTCGTTTTAAGCTTGATTTTCATACTCAATCTAAGCATTACTCGCTTTAAGATTTATTTATTCATTTATATTATTACTTGTTGTATGTTTTTTGCTATGATTGTTTATTTAATTTCTGTTCGTTTTGGTTTTCATTTATTCTTTAATAGTAATTTCTGGTCGTTTTGAGTTTGAATTTTAACAGGTATTTGTATCTCCTGAGCTTAAGTTTAAAATGGCCTTTAGTTTTCTTTGAAAAACTTATTTTTCGGAAAGTTTTTTTAATTAATTTTTGTTCGTTTTTTTATTGCAAAAAAGGGGGGATGCTTACTGTCCGATTATTCTTGACTTTAAAAACGGATCTAGAACTTTCAATTTAAATCGAATGAGGCTTTTTTTTCAAAGTCGATACGATTACCTCTTTGATAATAACTTATATATGAACAATAGACAGCTTGCATAACTTGTGGACAGCGATTGACAGCAATAAATGGATTGAAAAAATAGCTCAATAAGGAGGTTTAGACCACTTCACTTGCTGACACAAAGGGATCACGACTGTTTGGAATTGACCTTAATAGGATTTTGTGTGCCAAAGCAATTTTACATCTATCTCAGAGTATGTATTTTTAACCTTATGATTTGATAATTATAATAGATTTCCTATGTGTTCTTCCCATACAAAACCCCCTTCCCATAAGTTATAAACCCCCTTTAACAAGTTATGCCCAGGGCATAACTTACAACGCCTACCCCCGGGCCCTGGGGGGCTGTGTCGACACCGGAGTTTTTTGTTATCAGAACTTTGAACTATGTTTAAAAAAATCTCTATCTCAATATTTTTATCTGATGCATTTAGGGCGTGGAGGAGGGGGGGGGGGCTAGTCACCCTCCAATTTTTTTTTACTCTTAAAAAGTAAACAAGAACTTTCAATTTTCAGTCAAATGAGTCCTCTCCAAAGTTTATACGAGCATCCCTTCCATAAGAAAATAATGGGAAGGATTCGGAGAATCCTTAAATTACAACTCTGGCCCTGAGGGCTGTGGGGAGTTGTCATCCTCAAAGACCTAATTTCCAGAACTTAAAAACTACGTTCAATAAAATGGCTGTCTCAGAATTTTGATTGGATGTGTTTTGGGAAAAGGTGGGCGTGAGAGGGGGGTTAGTTGCCCTCAAATCACTTTCGACTATTAAAAAGGGCACTAGCCCTTTGAATTTCCAATCGAATGAGCCTTTTTTGAGTTTCTACGACACCGCCTTCTATAAAGGGCATAACTTAAAACCCTTGCCTGAGGGCTGTGGGGGATTGTCCTCCTCAAAAATATATTTTCTATCTGGAAATCAACTATGCTGAACGAAATGGCTATCTCAAAATTTTGATTGGATGTGTTTGGGGGAATGATGGGCGTGGGGGGGCTAGTTGCCCTCCAATCACTTTCGACTATTAAAAAGGACACTATCCCTTTGAATTTCCAATCGAATGAGCCTGTTTTGAAGTTTCTACGACAACGCCTTCTATAAAAACCTTATATGCCCCCAGGGCATAACTTAAAAACCCTTGCCCTGAGGGTTTTGGGGGAGTGTCCTCCTCAAAATATAGTTTCTATCTGGAAATCAACTACGCTGAAACCAAATGGCTATCTCAAAATTTTGATTGGATGTGTTTGGGGAAATGATTGGCGTGGGGGAGGGGGGCTAGTTACACTCCAATCACTTTTCGACTATTAAAGAGGCGCACTTGCCCTTTAATTTCCGATCGAATTAGCCTGTTTTGAAGTATCTACGACAACGCCTTCTATAAAAACTTTATATACCCCCAGGGCATAACTTAAAACCCTTGCCCTGAGGGTTTTCGGGGGAGTGTCTCCTCCTCAAAAATATATTTTCTATCTGGAAATCAACTACCTGAACAATGGCTATCTTAAAATTTTGATTGGATGTGTTTGGGGGAATGATGGGCGTGGGGGGGGGCTAGTTGCCCTCCATCATTTTCGACTATTAAAAAGGGCACTAGAACTCTCGATTTCCAATCGAATGAGCCCCCTTTGAAGTTTCTGCGACGACCCCTTCCATATGGAAGTGCCTCTGGGGAAAAAAAAAAAATAATAAATAATAAAACATTGGAACCGTATGGCCTTTACTATAGGCAACGCTACAGCGTTGCCTCTGAAAAGCTCATGGCGAGGATGACGCCTGTAGCTTACTTTTGTGAAGTTTTTTCTTGCGTTTATACAGATTTGTAGAGCATAAGAAGGAAAAAAAAGATATTAGCAGTCGCAATAATTATAAAAAAAAATCCCTTTCCCCAAAAACCAGCCAATCCAGATTAATCAGACATTGTGATCGCTGTTGGTGGGGATGAATTATTTCGAATTTAAAAATACTCAAACCAAAAATGGATATATTCACCAGTGTCTAACTGTTCCTTGCGCATGAAGCCATTATTTAAATGGAGGTTGGGTGGCTATTTGCATAATTCAGGGCCCGGGTTCTATTACACTGGTATAGTCCAGTTTTTTTACTCTTTGGGCCACTTTGTTTACAAAATTTTACTGTTTCCATCAAAATACTATTTCTCAATTTTGATCTAATCCTTGTAGGACTCTTGGAAGCCCATCGTCCAAAATGCTTCGATCGTCTTTTTTATATGATGAGGCTAGGGGGGAAATGACGAATGGGTGACCACATCTCTCCTTATTAAGTCAACGCTAATAAGTTGAATATATTTTAGAGGGACCTGAAAAAAACTTCGTGTTTTTTTTTTAATCGACGTGGAAAAGTAACTGTTATTTCTTGTTTTGATTAGTAATTTACTTTGATTATTTATTATTTTGATTCCTTTATTTTGAACTGTTTCCACTAGGGAATCGCATTTGACGCTGACATTATATTGTCCCTGAAGGAGAGCTTATTTAAGTGGAAGTAAGCAAAACTGCTGCAAAGGAGTAAATTTTGACGTTCATATTACATGCTGTATAGCTTTTCCATCCATTCTGTTGGCTTTATCATCATAATCAGTTCTTTTTAAAAGCTGCCTAATATCAACAGTACAATATGATTAGTGCCAATAGCTGTTAACAGGGCATATCCAGGGGGGATGGTTTACCGGGTTCAAACCTCCCCTGAAATTTTGCCTTACTCGTAAAAAAAGTAACGAAATGCATATAAACAAGGTTTGCTGCGTTTTTAAAAATCTTTTCTGTAAACCCACCCCCCCCCCCCCCTCTTCCCCCGAATAAAAATCCTGGATACGGCCCTTGGCTGTTTAATCAAGGTTTTCAATCAAACTTCTCCTCGTTTACAATTTGAACTTGCTTTAAACATTTACAGATATACAACATAGTAATGGTACACAAGTACTGACATTTTCTTTTTGGCTTAAGGTTAAAAATAGAAATGTTTATGAAACGTAAGATAGCCGTCATTGTGGTTATATTATGAAGGCAATCTTTTCATGTCATTGTTGAATAACCAAATCCTGTATTTTTCACAGCTATTACTTGCCGTTTCAGAATCAAAATACATTTCCTGTTTAAAAATAAGTTCAGAGTGATTTACTTCTCTGAAGTTACTTTCCTAAAGTAAAGACGATAATACTTTAAACCCTCAATCACATAGCTTAAAAATCCTTGCTATAACTTCAAACAAGGTTGTTATATAATTTTTGGCCCTTTCCCCTGGGGCTGTACGATCCCACCATAGGCAATTTTTTTTACCTTTTAATATTTCTGATTAAAATGGCTATCTTGAAGCCATTGAAAATGGCTATCTTGAAGATGGTTTTTATTCTATGCCACATGGAGTTGAGGGTGGGGATGAGGTATTATGTTACCTACGATTAGTTTTTTGACTTTTAAAGGGCACTAGAACTCGAATTTGCGATTGAATAAGCGTTTTTCCCTAACTTTCAGCGACTATCCGTTCTATAATGACCATTCAGGGAAAAACATAATATGACAAGAGATGCTTTACCTTTTACCGTGTTAATGATACTGTTTTGAATATGATAGAAAAGTCACACTTCAATTGGGTTACCCCAAAAAAAAACTAACAAAATAAGACATACCTTAAACAAGTGTCGTAGATGCCCGTTAAAACCCTCATTGCTAAGGGTTTTATCTAGCGAAGCCAGTAAAGAATTCAGTACCATTTGAAATCAATTTAAATTCCCCAAAAGTATTTTCTGGAGTTTATTTTGAAGTAACTCTCGACAAATAATAATGCTAAATTCGTTTAATTTAGTTGATTAGATGCCTGACGATTTGTAGACGTTGCCAGTCGGTACAAACACGGCTGATAACCATTTGTGGTTCATGTTGCTATTGCACTGAAATGTGAGTTTGACTTTTATGTGCAGAAATGTGTGATATTGGAAGCCCAAGTCACTTTTACTTCTCGCTATAAAATGTCATATCGCACTCACAAATGATTCAAAGTCATGAATAAGATTATTGGTCTCATGCAGACACACTAAAATATCGAATGCCCAAAAATTGGGCTTACTGAAATGCGTCTTTTTGAGTTAATTTCAATAAATGAAACCACGCCTAGAACTCTGGAAAGTGCGGTTCAAAATTTGCCTGTCAATGGCCCTCTCCCTCAAGGAATGGTGAACCTTGAGTAATCTAGTCAAGTAACTGACAGGGTTATTAGTAGTATTAGTAGTCTCCATTAGCATTTTTTTTTTTTTATTAACAAATGGGTCACAAAAACAAATAACATAGAAATCTCCATATAATACTAACAAAACAAAACTGCACATAATACTAACAACTTCAAAAATAGGTCCCCACGCATATTAGCGTGTTGGGGATGACCCAAAAACAGGGACACTTCAACTAGCTATACACTAATACACTTCCTCGAGGGAATAAAACTCTCTGACTCCTCCTCCCCTCCCCACCCCTACTAAACAACTAATCAACATTCTAAAGATAATAATTTTGTTTTACAGGGAACTTCAAGGAATCCCAAACTCATGCTCGATGATTCATCATGCTTCTTTTCATATACCGACAATCACCATCAATCAACACACAAACAAATTTCTCTTTTAACACTCACAAGCATATACTCACTCCAAGAGCAATCACTTTATCCATGTCTACAATACTGGCTAAGACAATACATCGCAAAGAAGCACGAAATTCCTCAAGAGCCTTCTTATCTTTTACTTCCGCCGGAAGCCTGTTCCATACTTCAGGAGCAATATACCTAACAGAAAATTTAGATCTGGTAGTAACTGGAACCGGCGTTCTAACCAATTCAACATTTCTAGTTTCATAACTATGGTCCCTTTCATTATAAAGTTCCGAAAACATGCAGGTAACAAATTAGAAAAAAATTTATACATAAACAAATTTACATTAAATTTAACCAAACCAAAAAAATGGTAAAAGTTTTAATTGGTGACACCTCGATCTTACCGAATTATGGGACAAGTCATTGCTCAAAACTCTTAAAGCTTTGTTTTTTAACACACGGAGCGGATACAAATGGCTAGTGAACGTCGACGACCAAACTGTAACACAGCACAGCAAATATGGATGAATAAGAAAAAAATATAACATTTTCTAATAACCTTTTGGGAAAAAAAATTTTCAGCTTCCGCAGAGTTCCAACATTTTTTGGCTAATTTAGTACTTATAAATTCAGTATGATCTTTAAAACTTAGGCATTCATCTACCATTTACACGAAGATACCTTACAATACTTGTCCGTTTATACTTCCATTTACTAACTTCAATTCTTCGGTCCATGGGTAGTAATTTGCACTCCTGCAATATAACATGAACATTGTTTTCTTCTGATTAACAAGCAGTTTGTTCACTCACATCCATCTCTCTTTTATCACCATTCCTTGTTTTCATGCCATTTTCCAAATCCGCTTCTGTTTTCACAGCCATTGTAAACTGAGTATCATCAGCCAAAACTTGGAAGTATTGCTCGCACCGGGCCATCAGTGTACCTTGGAGTTGACAGTTGTTTGAGGCATCCATTTAGATCATTAATGTACACAATAAATAATAGGGACCCAACAGACCCCTGTGGCACACCACACTTTACTACCATCTCTTCTGACAGGACTGTGCCCAGCCGTACTCTTTGCGCTCTTCCTTCAAGAATGAAGCAATCAATTTCAAACTTTTAAAATGAATTCCAGCATTTTCAAGCTTAGCCAATAAAATCTATGATCAACACAGTCAAAAAAGCCTTCATAATATCTAGAAAAATTGAACCCACCTTTAAACCTGAATCTAGGCAATCGTAAATATATGTTGTCAAAAATAATAGGGCATGCTCTGTAGACATATTTTTTCTAAAAAACCAAATTGACTAGAGTGAAAAAAAACATATTTTTTTCCAAATAATCCATCAGTGTCTATAAAATCAGTTTCTCAGAAATACGAGAAATCACTGGAAGTAGAGATATTGGACAGTAGTTGTCCATATCTTCCTTATCACCTTCTTTATACAGAGGAATAACCAAATCACTTTTCAAGCAATTAGGGTACACATCCAAATTCAAAACATTGATTAAAAAGGTACAACAGATGACTATTTATAATTGGGTAAATTTTTGAACTATTTGAAAGGTTATAAAAGTCCATTCCAGCTGCCAATTTTTCCATAACTTTTTAAAATATCCTCAAGTTCACGCGATCTCACTGGTTGAGCATAAATGGTTGTTCACTTGCTGTCAGGAAGAAAATTCTGGTATGTACCATCACCATTTATGCATTTGATGTTTTTAGTACTGATAGTTTTTTCTGGGGGGGGGGGGATATTTTTATATTTCTTGTGATTCATACTGTAAGGAATTGCTCGAATATATTTGGAATTCATCGTAAAAAAGGTTATTAGAGGCACAGTGAAGCCTTCATATGTCAAAAATGTACTAACCTGTGTTATTTTTATCTATTTTTCCTATTTTATACATCGTTTATGTTGTTTTTTTAATGTTTTATACTACCTTATGAGTTTGTAGTTTTGTTTTCTATCTAGGCTGTTTCTAATGTTTGGTCGTGAAGTATTTTTGGGGTAATTTACCCACAAATACCTTTTATAATTTACCCACAAAATACTTTCTGCAGAAGAATGTGGTTTTAAAACTGTAAAAATAAATCTGTTGAAATTAGTGTCGATATTATTAGCCCTACTTCTGAAACAGTGGGTACAACAAATTCTTGGCTACACCACTATCCGACTTCCACGGCAAATTACTAGAAGTTTTTGATTCACTATTTGGGCTTATTATCGACTTAATCAGTTGCCAACTTTTAGCCGGGCTTCCTTCATAATTTTTAAATTTTTGTGCATAGTAATCCATTTTTGCTTTTCTTAAGAATTTTTTAACTTTTCTATTAAATTCTTTATATTGCTCTTTATCAGAAGCTGAACCTTGAGTTGCGCACCTTTTATACATCGCTTGCCTTTTTTCCCATTGAGGCTAGTAATCCTGATTTGTAATCCAAGGTTTAATTGGCAACTTATATATTTGCTTTGTCTCTTTAAACTCCAAACAATCTTGAAATAGTAAATTTATTTTTTTCATACCATTTACCAAATTTGGTATCAATACCTGTAGTATCCTGAAGAAACTCAAAATCTGCACTTTTAAGCTTCCGCTTAAACTTCAGAAGCCCATTTTCCCTCCAAATAAGGCATCTTTGGCACACTTTTATTCTTAAGTTTTGGAACCAAATATTCCAGGTACAGATATTGCAACCTCAAAATTGTCAGATACACTATTAATAACTACTGTAGGGCATAAATGATTAATATTTTACAAAAATTTTTATCAATTATAGGCTCTGGAGTTTTTCTCACTCGTGGTGCATATGTTAATTGAAGGATAAAAACTAAAAACTTAACATTGTGTTAACAAAATGTCTTACCTTACTATTTCTATCAACCAAGGTTCTTATATATAATAAGAAACTTGTGATAGCGTAGTGCAGTGGTTCCCAACCGAATTTTGTGTGCTATTCCCCATCAGGGCATTCCTAAAATCTTGATGCCTCCCCAGTAGACAGATTATACCCAGTAAGCTTATCGCAGATCATTTCTGGTCTTCGTGAACAAAAAGCTCCTCCCACTTATTTCTGTTTCAATGCACTTTGCACTCCTTCCCCACTTGTTTCAATGCACTTTGATGGAAAAACAGACGGAAAACAGGACTAACCTGCATTCCGCTAATCTGACTTCGCCTATGTTTATATCTGCCAAAACGTTCTCCGGAGCACTCGCACCCCGCGCACCCCGGTCCTGTTTTTTTTTTTTTTTTTTTTTTTGTTTTTATAATGGGTGAGATAGAGAATGATCATACTGCTAATTATATAAACTGTGATGCCTCCCTTGTGATGTTTTTAAATTTTGTTACTAACTAAAACTAAATATTACTATAATAACGCGTATTTACCCGAAGGAAGTTTAAAAGGCCAATAACTTGGTATCTTTTTTCGAGTTGTCCTCTAAGGTGTAATTTTGTGCGAATGATTTTTTTTCTGTATGCAACATCTTTCATACAATGCATGGCGTCGTTGCAATACTATCATGTATCTATTTTGCTCGTTTAAATGTATGTGAATGTGACGTCATTTACAACGAAACGTAAATGTTTTTTTTTTTTTAAATTCTGGCTCTTTAGTATTGTCAGTCGAAGGTGTACATCCTGCCCATGATCCGCCAAAATATTCCTACGCCACAAGTGTGGGGTGTGGTGCCCTACGTTGGGAATCACGGGCGTTGTGTATAATGTTCCAGCCTGGAAACTTTGGGGACTGTGGTTCAAACCCGTCTAAAAAAAAAATTGGCATTGCCAGTAGTGAACCCGGGCAGCTTTGTGTTGCGATAAGTTAGTTATTAATAGTAGTATTGCTAGCATAAATAATTGGGAAGGCCTTAATTGACCTTATTAATTGGAATAGGAATTGGAAGGCCTACAAAATCTACAGAAGTTATTACAATAAAGACAAAAGCAGATATACAAAGGCTTTATTTGTCCTGAGCATGAAATAACAAATTGCGACAACAAATAGTAGCAGTTAAAACTCGCAATCTGAAAAGAAGGTTTAGTACAAGATTTATCCCTTTGTAGGGAACTCACATAAGTCACAATAAGCACTAAAAAATCGACATATTAAAGACGAAGGTACAAAATATATGTTATAAATACAATTTTCACCCAATTCATAGCGCAAATCACTCACAGTCCTTAGAAACGCCTATCTACTCATAAGTGCTGTCCCGTATGATATTTTGCTGGGGTTACCCCAATATTTGACGACTTGCCAAAGAGGAAAAACATAAAAGTACAATCAAAAGAATGCTGCACTCATGAACTTTCTGAATTCAAACTTCAAAAACTTCGAAAAATTGTAAAAAAAAAAAACAAGCAAATACGAAGTCAAAAAGGGAGCAACAAATAGAAAGAAAAGAAGTGGGGAGTAAATGCATATTCTGTTCATTCTAAGTTGTGCGAGCCCCAAGCAGAAAAAAAAACTTACGAAATCTATGGTGTACTATCTTTTAGTTTTAGAAATTAAACATTATTTAATAGAATAAATTCATGAAAAAGAACAAGAACTTATATTACCGAACTATTCAACATTGAAGAGTGTTTTATTTATTCCCATGCGAAACATTTTATACTTTCCATATATTATATAATTTTTATCCTTAAGAAATCTTACTGCAGTCATTCAAATTAGGGACCGTTTTCAGAAATAAATTAGGGAGTTAAAAAAAAGGTTTACACCAAAAAAAAAAATGCTTGGAAAAAGAAGAAGGAACTTTTCATTTTTTTTCAAAAATTCGTCATTTTGAGCCTAGTCGCGTCTAATTGTACTAAAAGTGAATATGTATCGATTGCGCAATAGCCAGTTAAGTTTCTTTATTGAAAGTTTGGAGGCACTTCAAAGTTGGGTTCTGGGCTCTCAGATATCCCAGCATTAAGCACGACCAATGATCAGATGCATAACTGGCCTCAAATACAGAGAAAAAAAAAATAAGAAAAACTGGAGGATTATTGAAACCAAAAGGAAATACGTCCGTAATCGTTCATCGCTGCTATGAGAAAATTTCTATTTTCGATGGACAATACTTTCTAATTTTATCTCAATTATCATTTTGTAATAAAAGGATCTTACTAAAATCTTAAAGGACAACAAAAACGAAAAAAAGCAAATTTTTACGTAATTTTTACAAACGATTTTGACACAAAACTGGGTTCACTACTCTTTAAGGGTTATGGGATCTTCAAAAGGGCTATTTTTCCCGGCTGAGTGCTAACCTCGCCGAATTTAAAATCTGCAGTCCTGACACCTAGGGGTACCAACACTGACCAAATGTCCTCCAATATAAACGGTAGTATTAATTTGTAAGAAAGCTGGGCTAGCTAGTCAAAAACAGTGCATTTTTGATATTTTCCTACTCGTAATGATCGGGCAATCCCTAATACAACCAGAGTAGTTGCCGTTTTTGTTTTCTACGCTGATTCAAAAGTCGTCAATTTAGCCCAAAAAATTTGACAGAAAATTCAAAATGATAAGGCTGAATCAAAAATCATCTTTAAAAAAAAAACAGCAATTTCAATCTGTCATTGAAATGTTCCTACCTCAACAGCGTACAAATCACGATAACTCATCTTCTTCCTTTTAAGTTAAGTCCCATTTGTCACACGAAAGCATTTACAATGGCTAATTGTAGGCGTAAAGAAAACTACAAAAAAAAAAATTCAACGAGCGGATAATTTAGTTTTTCATGTGGTTTGTTTTTCACGTTTTCTGCCGTTTGCTGAGCTCTCATCAAATAATGAGGAAAAAGCCACCAAAACTTTCCATTTGGCATGAAACACTGACCAGACTCGAAAATTTTCTTTTGAGCTTTTAGTAGAACCATTTCTATGAATATGATTGCATGTCAAGTTACTTTTGTCTTAGTTTATTAAAACTATACATTTCATTTCAAAAAAGGTCTAATTAAGCTAAAAAAAAAAAAAAAAAGATTTACAGAATGTGAATATATAAAAGTACTATTCACAAAGTAGCAAGCTCTTATTCCTATCAGACTTCTTGCATGAACAATATACTTGTAGACAACATCAAAAAAGAAAGAAAAAGAGTAACCCCTCATGGGGACCCTACTGATACGAAAAAGAGAAAGTGACACCTCTATTGTAAAGTAATACTAGTTTTCATTACAGCTCAAGTAAAACATTATTACGAAGGAGGAATTTTAAGAAAAAAAGAACAAACCGCAATTCTTTTTCTACAAGTCCGAATGGACTTGGCCAAGGGAACCTTACATAAAGTGTTTTGGATTTCCCAGGGGGGGGGGGGGGGGGGGAGAGGAGAGAATATTTTTGAAGATTCAGACTGAACTACACCAAATCGCTTGAAAAAAAAACAAACTAATAGATTTATTGTTTTCTAGGGACACAACTACCTCGTCTCAAATACATGAAGTGCTTTAAAATACAATGTCAGTAGCAGCATGTTTACAGAACTTCAAACACAAAAGACAAAAATATAAACAAATAAAAAATTGAAAAAAAATAATCAAACTTCAATATCTCAAACAATCACCCATCAGAAGAAATAGATGTTATAGCAAACATGGCCGTCGAAAATCAAAACACCCAAGTCCGTTTGAACAATTTTCTTTTAGATGCAGTTTCCAGGCTATTCCCCTGGAGTACACTGATTGAATATGACGAAAAAAACTGCTTAAAAATTCTGAAAATCACTTTCAAAAAGCGAAAAAAAACAGCTACTGCCAATTTTTTTACGGCCAATACTACTTAGCAAGTCTGAAAATCTTTTACTTTTTTCTTTTAAATAATTACTTCTTGCCGATTTTTCGACTCCCGTCATCTTTGAAATTTATACTCGAACTATTAAAACCATTAATTTCGGAACTTTCTATATCTTCATTTTGACAGCCAATCAACACTGAAAATCATCCCTTATAAACACAGTAAATTCGAAAGCATTCTTTACTTCATTCAGAAAATACAATTACAACAGTCAAACACTAGAAAGCCACACAGTTAAAAACAAAAATATAATAAATTTCAAGAATACAGGGCGTGTTCCAACCCCGTAGGCCTACCTCACAAATTTTTGTTACCATTAGTTGGTAACTTTGTTGAATTTCTAGGATGACGAAACGCATATGGTAGCTTTTTACCTCAACAAATTTAGATTCAACTTATCAAGAATAGAAGCAAAAACAAGGTGTAAATCCCCTTCAATATTATATATTTGAAAGCTCACTCGTATTTTTGCTTTTTCAATTTCAATCTTCTCAGCTGCAATCAGTACTTACTATCCTTACCGTAGTAAGCAGTAGGATGAACACGGTAGATGTAATTAAAATAGTATTAGGTTAAACCAAATGCTTTCAAATTTTGACAGTCCAAAATCATTAACGCAATCCTGTAGACTTTATGGTACAAATGAACAACGATGGAACAGCCCCAAGAATAATCTAGAAAATAAACTTTTCCTGAATATATCGTCCAAACTTTTGAACAAATTTAAAGCATAGTGCACTCAAATGTAAAGGAATCCTTTGACTAATCTGAGGTAAGGGGTTTTATTTCAGTATACGTTAGGTGAAATTAAGCTACTATACAGAGCCATATCCAAATGAGCCGGTAGGGGAAAGGCCGCACAAATTAAAGATGCATTCATTACTTAACCTTGGCTGCAACTGTTGAATGGGGAAAGCATTGCTTACACAGTAGAAAAAAGGCGTAAATAAGTTGGGTCATAAAAAATTATTTAGCACAGAAACATAGTTTAAAACTCCAAATATAACTTAGCTTCAATTTGTAATATTTGAGTTATTAAATATGTTTATATAGTATAATTCTATCAATATTTTTGAAAGAGCATTCACTCGTTAATCGATTTAAACGCTTCGAAAATCGAGAATACTTACATTCTGAAAGAGGAAGATAAAAAATTTCTCCTTTCACCCTTCCCCCTGGGATCAGACACTCAGAAAATGCAATTAAATAGGAAATTAAGGATGATTACATTTAAATCATTAAAGAAACGACTTCTGTAATGACTGCTCCTCTCTGGTGGGAATTTTTTTGTGGCGCTGGCGCTCACGGGGACAGGGCCGTATGTAGTTTTTTTTTTTTACTTTTGTACGCGTCATAAAAATTTCGGAAGGGAGGGGGGTCACGACGCGGTAGCCTCTCTCCCCCTGTATACGGCATGATAGTGGTTAGATATTTGTCATTTGCTTATTCGTTATACACAAAGCCTATATTAGGCGATTTCCAATTCAAAATCTCCATGACAGGAAATTGTCTTTCAAAAATGTATTTAAGTAATAAATTCATTAATTCTTACTTTTCTTACTTTCCATCAAAACAAGCCTGAAATTAGCATTTAAAACATCGAGACTAAATCTAGATGGCACTAGAGTTCGAACAAGTCAAAAAGAGGCTAGTAATTTCCAAACATTTAGATACTAAGCATATTTTTTGTTTCAATGTGTCATCGAAGCTTGATATCAAAATGTTCCATATTGCAACCAAGAATGACATCTCTACTACATAGATTTAATTGTTGAAAACAATCA
>JAPEVW010000520.1:0-85000 GCA_027921565.1 Artemia sinica | reverse complement strand
AAACATAATTAGTTGGTTTATTTATGCTAGTCTCAACCATTAATATATATTAATAGGCTGTGAAGTAATAATTTTTGTCCGTTTTAGTTTTTCAACTCGCTCTTTACTTCCCCTTGGAAAACACTTGTTTTTTAATAATCTTGGTTCGTTTTTGATTAAACTTTAATGCAGAAGAGAAAACACGCTTGCCATGATTCTTTTTTATGTATACGGAATAATGTAGGCTCGTTTAAGTTTTAATGGCACTTTCCTAGTTTCAGTTAAAAAAACTTATTTTAATATCATTTCTCATATCACGATCCTAAGGGAGATCAAACAGTCTAAAAATAACTGCACACCCACCTTGGACAGCTAAGAAAAAACTTTAGTCTATAACATAAGAGTTCATTATTAATACTTCCACAAAACAATACATGTTTTTCAGGAACGTTTTTGTTTTCGATGAGCAAAAGCTGTTTTCACTCGCTGACTTCGACTGAAAAGCCATAATGAAGACAGGGCTTTATAAATCACCTATTGACTAGCAGAAAATAGAAGGCTACTGTCCCACTCAGAAGAAAGCTGTTTTTAAGGGCTCATTTAAAAGCTTATATTTAAACTAATCGCTATTTATAACTTTGACTTGATAGCACATTCCCACCAAAGTGCACTTTTGGCTGTGTTTCCCAAGTTTTTTAACTGAAAAACAAGTGCCCTTTTCCAATGAAAATGATCCAAAAAAACAAAGGTGATTTCAAAACCTAGGCCAAGAGCAAAAAACTAAAGATGGGCAAAGACCGTCCAGTCCCCTCAATTACCGCCGTTTAGACAACTAGCAACACAGGCCTTCATCATAAAGTGAAGTTTGAATGTTACAATTTTCAAAACTGTTGATCAAATCAAGCTTCACTTTTGGTAGATGTATTAGTTGAAAAGTTTTTAGTTTTAGTTAATTTGTTTTCACAATAAATCTTTTACTTTTAACTATGACTAGTTGATTTATATGAAACCTTAAGTAAGAGGGTCTGGAGGGAGGAGTATATGTGAGGGGATCTTATAAACCTCACAGTTAAAGGGCTTGGACCATAAATTATTGCAAATGGTGTAACAGTTTCATGCTTTCAAGCTCTTTTCGCTTAAGATGTTGAGTAGCAAAAAGTGCCGTTTTTAGTGCACTATATGCGCAACTTTTGGGATGGTAAAATTGATTAAAAAAGCGCGTAGAGATATGGGTATAGCGTTTTAAAATCGCCTTTCCAGCGGATATGCATTATAAAAATGAGTGCATCACGCTATACAAAAATAGTGGATTATCTGAAAAAGTAATCATACGAATGGGAAATTGCATGATTGAAAATAAAAAAATAAAAGCTGGAATCCAAACGCATGATAAATCTAATTTGAGGGGTCAGTGCTTGTACCTGACAGAAACCCACGCCTATAATAATGTAATTTAAAATATATTGAGGTTTGTTAGGACTTTAACTGTGTAAAGCTCTATTAAGCGGGGACTGGAGGAGGAAGTTGCTGGAGGTGTTCTTTGCAAAACCTCCCGTTTAAGTGTTTTGGCCCATCAGTTATTACAATGATATACCATTTTTAGCCTGTCAATCAGAATTTTCCACTTAAGAAGTTTTGGGCACCAAAAAATGTTGTTTTCAGGTGCTATATTATCTCACTTACGAATGGTTGAATAGAATTGATAAAAAAGCACGTAGATATGAGCAAAAAGTTTTCAAAATGCAGCCACTAAACATTAATCTAAAAAGTCCTCTAGTAGCCCACTAGCTTTAGCTTTTCCACTTGAGACATGTGCACCAAATAGTGACCGTTTTTTAGTGCTATTTGAAACTTGCAGATGGAGTGGAATTTATAGGGAGAAACGTAAATATGAGCAATATCTTTTATATGAGCTATCAAAAATCTATCTAAGATTTTCTGGTAGTCCGCTAGCCCACCCTCGAGAAAAGAAACGGCATAAAAAAGTGCCTTTTTTCGTGCCATATGCACTTGCACACGGCGAAAACGTATATAAACCACGTACATATTGAGAAAATAGCTTTTGAATGAGCTCTTAAGCATCTCTCTGGGATGCTGTTCTAGTAACCCTTTAGGCCTGAATAAAGAAGTTTTAAAAACGACATTTTTTAAAATTTTTTAACTTTAGCTACAAATGCGCTATGCGTTTCGCATTTACTTGTAGTTTGCCAGCTAATACCTTCAACCATGACAAAGAGTCATTGCAAAACTTCTCCTCCCAGAGAAACAACGTTGACATAAAATCGTGTAAAAATTATAGATCGGTAGAATTTTTAAAAAACTAGTAAATATAAGGCAATAGCTTATAATTGAGCCATTAAAACATCTATCTACGACGTTTGTGGTAGCCTGCTAATGTTTTTCAGTAGCCTTACTGGATGAACAGACGATTTATGAAACTTACTAAGGGGGTGGAGGGGAGTGTAACGGGAGGGGTTCTTGTGAACCTCCCAGTTAAGGGTTCTGGAACATAACTATTACAATGATACCTGTTTTGTTACTTCAGAGCTTTTCCAACTTATGGTGCCAAGAGTGGCACCATAAAGTTTTGTTTTCAGTGCGATTATCGCACTTACGAATGTAAAATTGAAAAAAAAAACACGTATATAAGAGCAATAGCTTTCAAATGAGCGTCATTTAAAACATCACTTTTATAAGTTCTGTTAGCCCAATAGCTTTTACACCAACTCTAAAAAAAAATGGTTTGGGGATTGAACAAAAAATTATTTGTAATGTTTACATCAACAACAAAATTGGAACTTCGACAGATGAAATTTGAATACTGGAGACCATATTTTGGAATTCCATGGTCATTATAGAAATTTCTCAATTGTTGAGAGAAGGAAACGAAATGTGAATTCCCATACCCGAATAGAATTTTCAATTTGTTTACAAAACAACGTGATTGGATTTTAAGATCCTTATTGGATTTCCATCTTGTTTGCTGAATTTCCCGTTCTATTATCGGATTTCCATCACTAGCGTTGTTCAATTTTCTTGAGTCTATAGTTTAATATCTAGTTCTCAGGATTCAAGTGTCCCTTTCTTCTTTCTGTCAGCATCAATAAATACAAAAAGAATGCGCTCATTTATTTTACAAGAAACAGAAAATTACAACAAAAAACTTCTCCCAGATAAATATGACACCTCTTAAACGCTGCATGTTCATGGGTGGAATTCAGTAAAATCAATGGCGCACTAGTAGCAGACTGACAGAAAGCCAATTGAGTAAGAACTATCTTTCCAATCACGTGGAAAACAGTGCCACATGGACCTGAAATGAAGATGAAATCAAATCGAGGCGCAAATTTTAAATAAAAGAATGACTCTCCCCTTTTCTTCTACCTCCAGAGCTGCAAGGGTTGCAATTAATAATGCACACGGAATCCTGGTCTTTTCTGAATACCTTTGGACTTGTCTCATAAGAATTACTCATCAAATCTCTTGCTTCGCCACCTCATTCAAATATCGTGTGTTAGAAAATTGAAAACCCTTGCAAAATAGAGATCTTCGGCTTTAGATGAAAAGTATCAACAAACAATTTTTTTGAGCTTCAAAAACTTTGCTCCAATCCCAATTGTAAGGTTTTAAAGATATGCAAATACATTTCCTAAGATTTTTTTTTTGAAGAAAAAAAAAAAGCATTGATGTGGCTCTAAAATTGCTGCTCAAATTAACAGGACTTCCATTTTTCCGGAACTAAAACCTTGAGAGAAAAGAAACTGATAGACTGAAAAATTAAGGTAAAATGTATGTTTTGTCAACATTTCAATAAGTAGCCTATAGACATGTCAATGTCGGCAAATTTAAAGACCATTCCATCTAGAGGGAGAACGACGTGGGAGCGGTAGATACTTTCAAATACCTTTCCGGGACATACTTGGTACTTAGTACTATCTGGAACCATTCGCGCTATCATCATATAGGAAAGATGCGTGATTTGTCCTATTCCCCCCCCCCCCCCTCAAACGGGTTTCTTTACAATAGAGAAAGGATTGTAAAAAGCGTGGTGGTATTAGGTTTACAATATTTTTAAAACTATTGTCTTTGGGTTTTTAGGGGGGAAAAAGGTACCTAGGTTGCGTTAGGTATGGAAATATATGCTATGCTTTACTCCTATCCCCCATAATGTGCAAATATATAGACGAAAGTTGCTTATAAACCTATTATATTTTATCTCTATTTTGTTGTTACTTCATTAGCATCTCAAACAAACTTCACTTTTGGCTAGGGTCCCAGATAGTATTACAAGTACCTCACCAGCTGATTTAGCCTGTAGAATCCATCCCTGAAAAACTTCAGTTTCCTAATCCTCAAACTCTTTCAAAGATAGCCAAAAGTAAATCTAAAGTAGAATTGTAAGGTTCTATTAGCTGTAAGCCACGCAAGGATATATGATAAAAGAAAACTATTCAAACAGGTGGTCTTTCAACAAAGAATCTGGATTGCAAACAGTGGTTTCTAACCGGCAGTTTACAATGTTTAAACTTTAGTTTGTTGGGGTTTAGGGAGAAAAAGGTTACCTAGGTTACGGTTACGTATTTAATATATGCTATGCTTTACCCCCCGCCCCCTAATGTGGAAAAATATAACCGAAATTTCCGTTCTTATAAACTATTATTATTTTATACCCTAATTTTGTTTTCTTTCATTTAGCATTAACCAAACTTCACTTCTGCATGAGCTATACAGCTAAATGAACAGTAACCATACAATTTCTCTACCGAACTTTTTTTATGTTATAAAAATATACTACTATCTTAAACATCTTTGGGAAACTTATAAGACACAAGCTATCAATATTAATAAACTAAAAACGAATGCTTACCATCACAATCAGACTGTTCTTCTTTCTCGATCTCCTGAATCAGAACTGTCTTCTACTCTCTGAACTGAATGCCCCTAGGCAAAATCGTCGCTTCTGTCGTTTAAAGGTCCAACGCTAAAATCTCCTTCTGTAGTATAGTTTGTAGGCAGTTGAAGGGAGATGATTTTTTTTTTGTCAAATTGATCTCAACATCATAACATTCAAAAACAAAATAAGAGACAAAATTAGGTCTGGGAGGAGCTTTAAGTTGCCTTCCAATCTAACGGTACTCTTAAAAAGGACACTTGAACAAAAAACAAAACAACAAATAGAAACGCAGCAGTGATCAGTATTCTGGCAAAAACATAACAATTCCACCATTTGTGAAGATAGGAGATAGATAACCCCCACAATAACATTTTCTGTACGCCCAAATCTTGAAGATATAATTTACATTAAGATTCTTGACCTTCTTGGGGGGTGTTTTCCTTCCCTTTTCGAAAAAATCAGGGCTCCCTATATTCAAAAATCTCTTAATCCTATCAAAATCCCTTTTTCTTCAGGAGTGCTTGGAGCCTTTGGTGGACAGATAATTCTAACGTTACTGAAATGTATTTATTTATGCAATATGCATAAAAAAACCCTTAATCTTGATCAATAGTTATCAAAATTCCATTCTGAGTTGCGCGTTACCCCCAATGTGCTGAGTCGCTCCTTAATTACAGTTAAAAAAAAAAAAAAAAACCCACTATGAAACTTGTATGAACTATTTGATAAGACGTATTGGGCTAACGTCTATGTTTCAAGTTATCCTGTAGCAAACTGGAAGTTTTTGAAGACCACGATCATGCTATTAAAGTGTTAGTATTTCTGAGTCCAGTTTTGAAAGTGCTCTATTCTAGAGCATTCTCTTATTGGGGAAGCTTTGGTTCCTCTTACGTGTACGTAAGACGACCTGAAAATACCCTTAGAGGCGTCTTATTTTCCTGCGATATATTTGCTTTACTTGGTTATTCAGGCGCAAGCAGCAAAATTATGGCTAAATCCAGGCAGAATATTTTTTTGAAACGCTTTTTGGGTCCTCATTACAAAAAATGACGTTCATTCGCGAAAAAACATAAGGTTGTTCCCACAAAAGGGATTTTTCAGCTATTAATTAGAAAAAATTAAATTCAGGAAAGGCATATATATTTTTCACCGTTAGTTACTGTTAAGAATTAGGGGTAGTATCTTAAGAAATTTTCTAGCTGCACGAAGAAACTAACAAAAAATGTATTAAAAAAAAACCGATTCTAAAAGTTAACAGATAATTTTGGTACATAAAATTTCTTGCGTGTTAATTTGCAGACAAGGAAAGCTCAACTTGATTTCAAGTAAAAAATATATTTCCTTATTTTTATAATTATCTCTTATTATGCTTAAAATTCAATAGCAGTCCCCTTTTTCTGCTATAATTCAAATATTTGAATTGAAACTTACTACTGAACATATTACTTTCAATGGTCCTAAAGTCAAATTTAAAATGATATTCCCCCAATGAAACTCAAGCTACTGTTGAAGTTAAACTCGTGTTGATAATATAAACTAATTTACGAGTGAAAATTAATTTTTATGCTGAAAAGTACATAAACGTAATTGATTTAAATAAATTGGTTGGAATTCAATAAGAAAGTCACAATTCAACTAGAAAAAATTCGAATTTTTTTGTGACTTGCGTTTGAATTCAATAAGCAAGTCACAATTCCCCCCATCCCACTTTGATTTTTTTTTTGACTTGTTTAAATTCGAGCAAAACATTTGTTGAAATATTTTTTTTTTTTTTTTACACTGCAGCTTTCTACTTGAGACACGACACCAAAGTGCGTTTTTAGTTGCCATTAAACTGATGAGGTGGAATTTATATGAAGACGTAGAACGTGCAATACTTTTATATTGAGCTATATAAAAGATCTGTCAACGATATTCTGGTAAGCCTGCTAGTGCCACCTTGAGAAATAGTACAAAAGTACCATTAGTGCCATATCGCGCTTGCAGATGACAGAGTTTATAAAAACACGCGATATAAGAAAATAGCTTTTGAATGAGCCTATAAGGAATCTCTCTATGATGTTATGGGTAGCCCTATAAGACCTGTTGAAAAAAAAACGAAAAAGAAAAAAAAAAAACAACACACAACAAAAAAAAATACGGGAGACAGATCAGTGCTACCAATGCAAAAAAAAAGTGATTTTCCTTGTTGTCAGGGAGGGGAACTGTAACTTTCTGTACAAGGTTTTTTTTTTCGACCATGTTGATTCAATGGTACACTTTCATTTTGATCTGACGCCATTTTTCGAGGTGTTTGAGCCTTTTATTCGAAATCCACAATAAATTCCTTTTCGCAATAAACTTTTCACTTATACGACAAATAGAAATAATAGTAACATTCCTGAGTCAGTGTCAGATGGAATTTTTTTTAAACTAGGCAGTTTTTTTCAAAACTCGTTTTACAACTTTGGTTTACTATGGGCTGTGGTTCGCTCTTTAAGGTTGCAGCTGCCGCTGCAACCAAGATACCTTTGTCAGGACATACTTTAAAAAATGGGCCAGAAAATGACTGAAAAAGAAACAACAGTGGATATCGATACCGATATTCCCGATATCGATACGCCCCGATACCCCATAAAGCATTCCCCAGGGACTATGGAGGGCTATCATCATCAAAACCATATTTATGGAGCTTTGAACTATGTTATTAAAAAAAAAATGACTATCTCAAATTTCATCGAGACTAGTTTGGGGGGGGGGAGGTCTGTGTGGGGCAGGGGGGGGCTATTTGCCCCCTCTCCAATCTTTTGGTCATTTTAAAAAGGGCCACTTACAAATCAATTCCCTTTCGAATGAGCTATGCACCTCTCTATGATGCTCTAGCCACCCCTAGACCTTCTCAAGGAAAAAAAAAAGAAAAAAAGGGAGACGACAGTGCCTACCCATGCAAAACAGTCATTTCCTTGTGTTCAGGGAGTGGGAACTGTAACTTTCCGTGTACAAGGTTTCGACCATTGTTGATTCCAATTGGATACCACCTTTATTTTGATCTCGACGCCATTTTTCGAGGGGTTTGAAGCCTTTTGTTCGGAAATCACAATAAATTCCTTTTCGCAATAAACTTTTACTTATAAGACAAATAGCAAATAATAGTTAACATTCCCGAGTCAGTGTCAGATTGGGAGTTTTTTGTCACCAGGCAGTTTTTGTTTCAAAAACGCGTTTTACAACTTTTGGTTACCTATGGAGCTGAGGTTCGCTCTTTACTAGGTTGCAGTTGCGCAGCTGAACCATGATAGCGTGTCGGACATACTTTAAAAAATGAGCCTAGGAAAATGACCTTAATTACTTCAAAATGAGAAACAACCGTGGATATCGATACCGATATTCACGAATATCGATACGCCCGATACCACATACAGGCATTCCCCACTAGGGGACTATGGAGGGCCATATCATCATCAAAACCATATTTATTAGGAGCTGTGAACCTATGTTTTAAACAAAATGGACTATCTCAAAATTTTTATAGGACTAGTTGGGGGGAGGGGTGTGTGTGTGGGGCGGGGCGGGGGCTTACTATTTGCCCTCCAATCTTTTGTGGTCATTGAAAAAGGGCCACTTAACAAATCTAATTCCCTTTCGAAAATGAGCTATTACACACATCTCTATGATGCTTTAACCACCCCCTAACCCTTCAAGAAAAAAAAGAAAAAAAAAGGAGAGACCAGATCAGTGCTACCATGCAAAAAAAAAGTCATTTTTCCTTGGTGTTCATGGTGAAGGGGACGCTGCTTTAAATATCCTAATAAATGGATTTGGATCATGCTTGATTCCAATGGTGCACTTTTTATTTTCAGATTTGACGCCATTGTCAAGAGATTTCAGGCTCTTTTTTCGGAATCACCAAAAAAATTTTTTCGCAATAAACTTTTTACTTCTAAGATTAACCGAACCAAAAAATTACAATTCATAAATCCTGATCAGTGTTAGATGGGCAATTTTTTTTTTCACTAGACAGGTTTTTGAAAAAACACGTTTTTCAACTTTTGATTACTATGAGCTGGTTGTTCCCCGCTCATTTACTAGGTTGCAGCTTGCCGCTGCGCAACCATGATACTAACAATTCAATTTTAAACTTTAAATTTGACTATGCTGAATAAATTGTGCTGGCAACAGTGCAAACCCTCCAAGGTTAAATTACATGCGCAACTGGCTCCAATAGCCGGGAGCATTTCTCTTCAGCCACCTAGCGACGAATTTACCACTTTCAAAACAAAAGAAAAGTAGTAAACTTCAAAATAGTAGGGTTATGATGTTTGTGTACTTGGAGTAAAAATGTACAAATTATAAACTGGAAAAATTTTGTTGAGCTAGAATCGATTAGTCTCCTTTTTTATCCTTTGTTGACAATAAGTATGTAATAAACTAGGTCTATTTGCTACGTAATTATAAAGGTGCAATAATAGTTGACTCGCTAACGTAGCTATTTAGGCTATGCTATCCATAATTTTTAAACGTTTGTTTAAAATCCCCAAAAAACAGACTGGAATTGTCTTCTAGATCTGATTTTATGCCCTAATAAGAACAAGGAAATTCATTCCCCGTTTTTGAACATTGTTATTTCAGTTTGCGTTAGGTAATTGGTTGGGGCCCTTGGAGCCTTGTTACAGTTTTTGGTTACTTCCTGTCTTATAGCCACCACGCTCCAGTTTCTGTCGTCGAGAAGTGAAGTTTGGTAATGCTAATGAAATAAAACAAAAATATGATGAAAATATAATACTTTTTCAACACAAAATTATGAAAACTACAACACAAGAACTGTGGAAGGGGGGCCACCCCAGACCCACATTATATTAAATACGTAACCTAAAACTAACCTAACCAAAATACTAAACTAAATATTTAATGAAAAATTGCTGAAATGTAGTTTGTCACCCCAAGCCGAAGCTAATATTGTCTGGTATAAAGGACATGAAAAAACGGTTATTGTCTCATGTTAACGAGACAGCATCTTGAGTGTCGGTGGCTATAAGACAAAAAGTACCCAAGTTTTTGGTAAAGTTCTAGTTGAGGTGTATTCTATAGGTCTACAAAGTTTAGGGTTTATCATAAGAGGAGGAGAACCCCCTTTGGAAATAGAAAATGGAATTAACTTTCACCTTCCTCAGGTCCATGCAACATAAATAAGTCAGGTTTCTCTGCCTAAGTTACCTTGAAGGGTATTGGCATACCATTGGGGCTATTGAGAAGGAAAAATGTTAGGAAAAAACTTTGATCGGATAAATTGGGGGGAAAAAGGGCGTGAACGGGTGTGGGGCTAGTTGCCCTCATTGTTTTGGACACTTAAAAAGGGTACTATAACTTTTTTTTTTTTTAATTTTTGTTCGAATGGCACCCTCCCCTGATCTTCTAGGACTATATTTCGATACCGATCACCCATGAAAAAAAAAAACTACAACAAAAATCAAAACAAATAAGAATGCATCGTGATCCTTTCTTCTGGCAAAAAAATGCAAAGGTACTTGGGCATTATATGTGACAGTTACAAGGAACCAGTCACGAAAAACCCGTTTTGGACGGGTTAATTCAAGACAACGCTATAAAGTAATGGAATGCATAGCGTGGTTTTCGTTGCGTACACGATATTTAAAACTGTTGTTTTTGGGGTTTAGGGGGGAGGTAGGTACCTAGGTTAGGTTACGTATTTAATATATCCAATGCTTTACCCACCACCACCCCCCCCACCCCAATGTGCAAATATATAGCCCAAATTTGTTATAAACTATTATAAACTATTATATTCCATTCTTCATCCTATCATTTATTTTATTTCTATTTATTATTTCTTAACATTAACAAACTCGGACTTTTTAGAAATGTCCCATAAAATGCCCAAGTACCATGCAAAACTCCACGTTTTTGTGGAGTTCGAAAATTCTCATAGGAGCTCACACGAGGATTCTCTGATACGCTGATAGGTTGGTGTGATTTTCATTAAGATTCCCTTACTTTTAGGGGTTGTGTTTCCCCTTTCCTTTCGAAAATCAGGCAAATATTCTCAGACTCGTGACTTTTGAGGGGTAACATTAAGCTTCTTGAATATTATATATTTAAATCAGAAGTTTCGGTTACTAGAGTTTCGTATCTTTTCATCACCATATTCATTTGACAAACAAGTGTGTTGGCAGTAGTTTTTTTCTGGTTTTCTAAAGAACAGTGGCGTAGTTTTGTCAAACTCCTGGGAGGGGGGGGGGGGTAAGGGAAATTGGAGCCAATTCAGCCAAATCAAAATGAAAAATCACAGCGAAAAATGAAAAATGAGCCTCATCATAGTAACATAAAGCAAAAGATATACTAACGAAAACTACCCGTTTCTCTGGATTGCTCTGAATTATGCAGGACTTATCGTAGTTTTGAAAAGATTTTTGAAGAAACTAAATTTCAGCTGTGCGGCGAAACTGGATGCCCTTGGGGGACTGTGGTTTGGAAGGGGAAGTTGCCTCCCCCCAGCCCATAACAAATTACAAACCCTGCTAAAGAATCTCACATTTTTTTCAATGGATTTGATTAAGAGAATCTTATTTCACTGTTTAATTCAAGCTGTATGTCTCGTTATTGCCAACTATATCGGTTCTAAACTTTTAATCATTTATGAAAAACTGCTTTCAAAGGGTTCGAGCCCCCCTGCCCATAGAGTAAAAAGAGGAGATGAATAGACCTTGTCAGAAGATATGCCATTTAAAAACAGTAAAAAATTCTTGTGCAGAAAACCAATATTTGTGGAAACCAGGATTTTTCTTAACCTGATTAAGAATCAACCATATTTTTTCGTTAACAAATTGACTTTGTAATTTTCTTAAAAAGACCCATCTTTCTTTACTCCCATTTTCGTTTACAATTTCTTTACTCCATTTTTGTACTTCATTTGTTACTCCATTGGTCATTCTTATTATCTCCGTACATAATAATAATAATAACCAAAAAAAAAAAAAAAAAAAAAAAAAAAAAAAAAAAAAAAAAAAAAAAAAAAAAACAGCGACAGAGGTCCCTCATTCCATCAGTAAGATCCAATTTTAAACCCTTTGACTGCTATTTTCTGGAAGATGGACATCATGAGTGCGCAAAATATCAATTGCTTCTTAGATAGAAAAACACTTAATTTTTATTAAACACGACAAGAATTTCCACTTCAAAAAACAAAACTACTAAAAAAAAACAACACAAAATAACTAAACTTCTTATCTCCATATTCTCCCAAGTATCGGTGCAGAATCGAATGTTACGCCTGTTCCATGTCTATTTAACAAAATATAATTATGGTCCTATAACTTCCTGAACAAGACAATCAATTGGAAAATGGGGGGGGGGGGCTGCGAGTTTTCTGTTGGTGGTGGTTTAGGAGTGACGCATGACCAGTGGGCGCGCCTTTTCGTTTCGATAAACGCCAATTTGGAGGGCAAGCTCGTATTTTTTTCGGAAAATTCTCATACAGTTGATGTCAAATAACAATTTGCCAATTACAAATAGGAAATATTAGTTTACAGTTCACTGAATAAACTATAAATGGGGATTTTTTTCAAATCGATAAGCTTTCTTAAAACATAGTTCTTTCGAAGTTTGATTACTACGGACAGTGTTGATTCTTTACAGATTGCCCTTGCAGGTGGGCAAACTAATGATTATTCTCGATTAGGGGTCATTTTCCTCACTTTTTTAAGGGCGAAATATGGCATTTTGTGGTGCCAACACCTGCAACATCGAAGAAAGATGTATCAGGCATATCTTAAATATTTTGATTGACTTGCTTTTACTTTTTTGGAAAAATTCATCTTGCTATTTATTTGATTTTTGGAAAATTTTTCATCTTGATAACCTTATCATCAAGCGCAAAATGGCACCCACAAAAGACATTGTTTGTTGCCATCTCCAGATTTGAAAGAATTTGGCGCAAGTGCACCATTGTAATCATTGTAATATCAATGGTGAGTGCCATACTTTAACACTATTCTCATCAATCGTTGGCTCATGATGCCAATTCATAGAAAAAAAATGTAAATTTTTTTACGTTACCGAAGGATATATCTTAAAATTTGGAAATATAGTGATACTGGGACACAATGGTGACAGTAGGCCCCCTCCTTGATTAAGGTTTTTTTTAATTTTCATAGAAAAATACTTTTATTTGTGTTAAAAAAAATTACAATGTTTACATTTTAGATTTTTTAAAGTAAATTGTGTATTTTTCTGTCATCTCTCTTTTATTGATTTTAGATGCCCCTAGGTTTTCAAACACTTTTTTTTTCGGATTTAATAAACTGACGCGCTGATTTTGTAAGATATGCTTTAATAAGCTCCAAACAAACTTGGTTTTCTCATAAGATCGGTTTCAAAGCAATCTCCACACCAAACATCAATACTTAAAAGATGCGAGAAGTAGCACTTTGGTGTTGTAAAGAGCCATAATGCTATCATGTTATATTTTTTCCCCCGAACCTTTAGTACGGAAGAGTTGGTGTTAGAAACTTTAGAAGGGGCTCATTGGATAGGAAACTAAAAGTACCAGGGACCTCTTTACGAGGGGCTAATAACGACCGTCGCAGGTGTCCCTTTCCTTCGTGCCTCCGGCTGTGCCTCCGTGCCTCCGGCATGCCTCCGTGCCTCCGAGACACCCGGCCTCGTTGCTTGTTCAAATATTAGGGATTTTTTAGACTTAACAGGGAATTCGCCACCAGAAGCTGGCAACACTGATTCTCGCCCGTTGTTTGAAATTATTCTGACGTCAAATGTTGCTGATATGGAGGGCCCAGATCAAGAGGAACCAAATTTTAGGTAAGCCAAGCATAGGTATAGAGTTAGGCAAGTGATAGTTTTTTTTGTGTTGGGGTGGGGGGTCCAGCCTGGCTTAAATAATAGGCTATACCATGCTGTGTAAATATAGGCTAGGCCTAGAGGAAGGGGTATGTAAATACAGGGTGATTCTGGTGCTCCAGCTGTTTGTTATACCCAAATAACCACTTTCTTGAAAAAAAAAAATGGCATAGTCTAGCGATATATCTTGGAAATTAGGAGAGAGGAGTTATTACTGAATGAACTCCATGAAGGTAGAAACTTTTTGAGCATAATGAATTAAGATATTTTTTATTATAATGTTCAGTTCGGATAAGAAATCTTTCAACAAATTGCCGAAAAATTAGCGATACCAACCACTGGCGGAAATAGAAGATGAAAATCATCACAATAAACCTGAAAAATCGAAATTTGTCTCAACTTTATACGAGAAACTGAATATTGTGGCCTACGTCATGGATGCCGGCAAGGAAGGGCAGGGGGGCATTCCCCCTAGAAAAATTTGGGAATATAAAGTAATTATAAGGAAAGCAAAGGAAAAAAAAAGCAGAATAGGTAAAAACCATGGAAAAAATGTTTGTTGCCCATTGTTGGATTGCCTGCCAGTGGAATTCGGACCCACAATAAGGAAAATCCTGTAAGTTCTAATTTGTGACTGAGTAACTCCTAACCAGTTTCCACACAAATATTTTTTTATATGATTTGGTTGGAACCAAAAAAAAAAAAAAAAACCAAAAAAAAAAACATTCTCCATAGTAAATGAATGGTAAGTAAATAACGATCCTTGTCCATAACGAAAGTATAAGAGCCTAAATATGAAACATTCAGTCTAAGAATCAGCTTTTTATGGAGATCTTAAATAGTTTTTTGTTTATTAGCAATTAGTGCAATTGTTAGAACACAAGAAAGTTGTATAATATTGAAAACACAAGGAAAATAACTTAATAAGGGGTAATTTGGTAAGAATATGCCGTCAACATTGCTTGCATTTGAAGATGTTTTTGCCAGTGATTGCTCACTGTGTGAAACACCAAGTTGAGAAAAATTGGGTTAGTGAGCCTGTGACGAACATAAAGAAAATTCTAGGTTTTGTATGTCAAGATTTCTGACGGCTCCATAACACCAATAAAAAATCCACGCTGTTGCGGCTTCTGAGGGAAAGCTCTGAGAAGCTGAGTAGTGACCGATTTAAAACGGGGTGATGGTCCAGGGCCGACGAGTAGGACTACGTGAGTCGCCACAAACCAATGCAGAGGTCGGTGTGAAATCGGAATTGCGTATCGGTGAATGGTGCGTTTACAGACCGGTTGGCAGGGGAAAGAGAGTTAATAGTTGGGCGGGTCAAACAGTTTGGCTACTTATCTGGGCAAAGATGCCACTCTGTTGACACGCAGAATATGGCGATGCCGTTCCCTGACGACATAGGAATTCTGTGCCAGGGGTCCGGCTGAATGCTGATCTCACATTAACTGCCGCATTTGTAGACCAGCGTTGTCTTTTGCTTTGACTCAGACGTCTTCACAAAGCTGAATTCATTTATCCAGAAGAAATGGTTCCACATTTTTTTTTTTTTTGATGTCTCGTCAGCATCGCAATCATCATGTTAAAAATGGCACCTAAACCCAAAACTGACCTCAAGACCATAACCACCACCATCACCATGTCAGTGTGTCAACAGACGGAATTTTGTTTAACAATTTATCAGAGGTAGTTGTTATTTTTCCCTCCCCTCCTCCTCTCCACTCGGTGATATTTTAATACAAAAAAAAATATAAATCTTACAACTTTATACATTATCATATCACCTAAAACTTAAAAAAAAAATAAATTATTATATACCAGTCAATGTATTAGTGGACATGAAGGCTCACTAACCATTTAACTTTTTTCTTGCCAAATATCTATATCGCTCCCCCCGTTCCAGGGTGTCCTTCCCCCTCTAGGAGACGCTTTTCTGGTGGCGTTTTTACTTCAATTTCTTCAAATTCATATCCTTCAATTTTCACTAATACGAATTCAAATTTTAAAGGTGGTCTTCCAAAAGGCTTACTCTTACAATTTTAAAATTTTTTAACACAAAAAAAAACTATTTGCTCTCCCGTAGGGGACTGGGCGTCCTCCGTCCACAAGAAACCCATTCTTGCGGTGGCACTTTTTTCCTTGTTTTTTTTTTTCTTTTTTTTTCAGCCCTTTTTACGACCAAACCTTAATCAACAAAAAACCAAAATACAACCAACCCATCAACAAAAAACAAAAATAACCGACGTGCATGAGGGCACAGAACTGAACAGAATCTTGAACCATGTCTCCTACTTACGAGGAGGCCACCCACGGCTGTGCTGGTCCTTCCAGCTCAAGTGCGTGTGCCCCTCGTCCCCCATTTGCTTGAGTTCTTGATATAATTTTATGAGTCTCAAATGCATTCCAAGATCTAGGGCAGCGGAAGATGGAGGAAGCGATGAATACCATCGGAAAACAGTAGAAAGGGGGGTCCGACTCCGAACAGGACATAATTTATGCATGTTTTTATCGTTTTCTCAGTGAGAATGAAAAAACAGAATTTTTCTCCACTTGAAAAAAACATGAATTTTCTCACATTGATGGATGTTTTCTTGGATGGTTATGTGTGTTGGTCAATTTATTTGATGTTTTTCATGGATGTCAACAGCAATTCATGTCTGTTTTTATGGTTTTTGTCAGTGAGAATGAAAAAAAAAAACAGGAACTTTCTCACTTTGATGGGATGTTTTATGGTTCATTGTCAGTGAGAATGGAAAAACAGGAACTTTTCTCACTTTGATGGATGTTTCAAGGTCGATTTATTTGCTGTTGTTTGTCCAGGTGTAATGACATTGGGGTGATTTACATAATCGGTGGGGGAGAATGTATTGATTTACGAAAGGGGGAATTAAGAAACAAGCATGGCTTCATTGTTTGTTTGGCTAGCCTAACCTGAGAAATTGATTTACATAATCGGTGGGGGAGAATGTATTGATTTACGAAAGGGGGAATTAAGAAAACATTATGGTTTCTTTGATCTTTAGGCTAACCTAACCTGAGAAATTGATTTACTTAATCTGCTGGGGAATTATTGATTCACGAAAGGGGAATTAAGAAACAAACATTATGGCTTCTTTAATCTTAGGTCTGAGGGATAAACGTTCTTTAGGTCAGAGAAAAAATTAATATTCTATTTTTAAATAGGGCTTCATTGATCTTTAGTGTCAGGAATTACAAATGACATCACTTGTTATCTTGGAATTTTGCGGGAGTTTAAAGAGATAGAAATTCTATTTTTAAATACGGCTTCACTGAGCTTTAAGTCGGAGAGATAAATTGATATTCTAACGAACCTTAATAGTGTAGCTAGGAACATTTATGAGATGAAGAGATTAACGTAGGAAAGCGTTTCCTAGAAATTTGAAATGTGACAGCGCAGGGATGCCAAAAAAAAAAGGAACACACAGAAATTACTTTTAGGGGATTATTTGGGTGAAACGGTTTAAACATTTTAGGGAGTTATTTCGGCGAAACAGTTAGAGACATTTTAAAAGATGATTTTTAGAAAAGGTTTTAGAAGAGGTTTTGAGTGTGGACGTTATAGTAAACAAGTTCTATTTGAACAGTGTCGTGAGGTCCTCTACCCCAACCCCAAAGGGCCCCGATTGCCCTACCCCGACCCAAAGGGCTCCGATCCCCATACCCCAATCCCGAAGGAACCCCCGGTCCCAAAGGTTGCCCTTCTCCCTCCCCCTCCGTCCACCGTCCCCTCCCCCCCCCCTCCTCCCCCTCCCCTCCCCTCCTCCCCTCCCCTCCCTCCTCCCCTCCCCCTCCCCTCCTCCCCACCCCCATTCTTTAATATTTTTTTTTGTGCATTGAGGCACAGAAGGGCCCCTCCCCCGGGCCCCCCAAAGGGCCCCCGGCGCCCCAAAGGCCTGATTTTTCAAAGTTCATTTTGAATTTCTTTTCGTTGAAAAGCAAGAGTTGGAATATTTCAGTAGTGTTTGGTTGTGGTTTACCTTGTCACAGTTACATTTTCTTGATTTTTTCAAAAGTTCATTTTGAATTTCTTTCATTTGAAAATGCAAGAGTTTGGAATATTTTCAGTAAATTTTTTTTCGGTGGAAGATAGAAAAAGTAATGCCAAACTTGTGAATATTTTCCCGGAAGATAAAAAAGTTCTAGTTCAATCTTTAAAATTTTCTCAAACGAAGTGAAGAAAAGTTCAAGTTCTCTTCTGAATTTTTTACCAAAAAAGAACACACTTCAATTCTAATTTCACCAGAGAAGAAAATAAAAAATCTTCACTTCAGTTCTTTAAAAATTTAAAGTTGAAGTTCTTTTTTTCACATGAAAAAAAAGACATAAAGAAATTAAAGTTTGTCAATTCTAAATTTTTCGATGGAAGATGGGAAAAAAAGTAATACCATACTTGTGAATATTTTCACGGAAGATAAAAAGTTCTCACAAAAGTTAAAAGTTTAAAGTTTAAAATTTTCTCAGCGAAGAGAAGAAAAAGTTCAAGTTCTCTACTGAATTTTACCAAAGAACACAAATTCAATTCTAATTTTCTCCAGAGAAAGGGAAAAATAAAAAAAAAATCTTCCACTTAAGTTCTTTATTTCACAAAGGGGGGGGGGGACATAAAGAAATTTAAAGTTCAAATTCTAATTTTTTCGGTGGAAGATAGGAAAAAGTATACCATAAAAGTGAAATTATACCATAAAAAGTTTTGTCAATAATTTTTTCACGGAAGGTCAAGGATACATTGTGAATATTTTCACGGAATTTCTCAATAAAAAGTTCTAGTTTCAATTTTAAAATTTTCTCAACGAAGTGAAAGAAAAAATTTAAAAAGTTTCAAGTTTTCACTGAAGATGAATTTTTACCTTCGGAACCACACCCACAATTCAATTCTTAATTTCTCCAGAGAAAACAATAAAAAAAAATCTTCCACTTAAGTTCTTTATTTCACAAAGACATAAAGAAATTTAAAGTTCAATTCTCGGTGGAAAATAAATTTTCAAGTGGGAATTTCTTCAAGATAGAAAAGTAATACCATACTTGTGAATATTTTCACGGAAGATAAAAATTTCTAGTTCAATTTAAAATTTTATCAACGAAGTCAAGGAAAGTTCAAGTTCTCTTCTGAATTTCTCCAATGAAAAAGAGTCAGTGATCATTTGATTATTTTTCCAAATAATAATAAAAATTTTCCACTTTAGTTCAGATCTGTCTCGAAGAGATGAAAATTTAAAATTACTGTTCTAAATTTTTCACTGAAGATGGGCAAAAAAGTTCAAGTTCTCTTCGGAATTTTACCAAGACACAATTCAATTCTAATTTCTCCAGAGAAAACAAAAATCTTCCACTTCAGTTCTTTATTTCACAAAGACATAAAGAAATTTAGAGTTCAATTCTAAATTTTTCGGTGGAAAATAGAAAAAGTAATACCATACTTGTGAATATTTTCACGGAAGATAAAAAGTTCTAGTTCAATTTTAATTTTCTCAACGAAGTGAAGGAACGTTCAAGTTCTCTACTGAATTTTTACCAAAGAACACAATTCAATTCTAATTTCTCCAGAGAAAACAAAATTCTTCCACTTAAGTTCTATATTTCACAAAGAGACATAAAGAAATTTAAAGTTAAATTCTAAATTTTTCGGTGGAAGATAGAAAAAGTAATACTATACTTGTGAATATTTTCACGGAAGATAAAAAGTTCTAGTTCAATTTTAAATTTTCTCTCAACGAAGTGAAGGAAAGTTCAAGTTCTCTACTGAATTTTACCAAAGAACACAATTCAATTCTAATTTATCCAGAGAAAATAAAAATCTTCCACTTAAGTTCTATATTTCACCAAAGACATAAAGAAATTTAAAGTTCAATTCTAAATTTTTCGGTGGAAGATAGAAAAAGTAATACCATACTTGTGAATATTTTCCCGGAAGATAAAAAGTTCTAGTTCAATTTAAAATTTTCCTCAACGAAGTGAAGAAAAGTTCAAGTTCTCTTCTGAATTTTACCAAAGAACACACTTCAATTCTAATTTCACCAGAGAAAATAAAAATCTTTCTCCATTTCAGTTCTTTATTTCACAAAGACATAAAGAAATTTAAAGTTCAATTCTAAATTTTTCGGTGGAAGATAGAAAAAGTAATACCTTACTTGTGAATATTTTCACGACGAAGATAAAAGTTCTAGTTCAATTTAAAATTTTCTCAACGAAGTGAAGAAAAGTTCAAGTTCTCTACTGAATTTTACCAAAGAACACAATTCAATTCTAATTTATCCAGAGAAAATAAAATCTTCCACTTGAAGTTCTTTCTTTTACAAAGACATAAAGAAATTTAAAGTTAAATTCTAATTTTTCGGTGGAAGAATAGAAAAAGTAATACAATACTTGTGTGAAATATTTTTCACGGAAGAATAAAAAGTTCTAGTTCAATTTAAAATTTTCTCAGTGAAGTGAAGAAAAGTTCAAGTTCTCTACTGAATTTTACCAAAGAAACACATTCAATTCTAATTTCTCCAGAGAAAATAAAAATCTTCCACTTAAGTTCTTTATTTCACAAAGACATAAAGAATTTAAAGTTCAATTCTAAATTTTTCGGTGGAAAGGATAGAAAAAGTAATACATACTTGTGAATATTTTCACTGAAGATAAAAAGTTTCTAGTTCAATTTAAAATTTTCTCAACGAAGTCAAAGGAAAGTTCAAGTTCTCTCTGAATTTTTTCAATGAAAAAGAAATTAGTCATTGATCATTTCTATTTTCCAAATAATATAAAAATTTTCCACTTTAGTTCAGATATGTCTCGAAGAGATGAAAAAATTTAAAATACTGTTCTAAATTTTTCACTGAGATAAAAAAGTTCAAGTGTCTCTTCGGAATTTTACCAAAGAACACAATTTCAATTCTAATTTCTCCAGAGAAAACAAAAATCTTCCACTTCAGTTCTTTATTTCACAAAAGACATAAAGAAATTTAAGTTCAATTCTAAATTTTTCGGTGGAAGATAGAAAAAGTAATACCATACTTGTGAATATTTTCACGGAATAGATAAAAAGTTCTAGTTCAATTTAAAATTTTTTCTCAACGAAGTGAAGAAAAGTTCAAGTTCTCTACTGAATTTTACCAAAGAACACAATTCAATTCTAATTTCACCAGAGAAAATAAAAATCTTTCCACTTAAGTTCTTGATTTCACAAAGACATAAAGAAAATTTAAAGTTCAATTCTAAATTTTTCGGTGGAGATAGAAAAAGTAATACCATACTTGTGAATATTTTCCGGAAGATAAAAGTTCTAGTTCAATTTTCTTCACTTCTCAACGAAGTGAAGAAAATTCAAGTTCTCTTCTGAGTTTTACCAAAGAACACAATTCAATTGTAATTTCAACATGAGAAAATAAAAATCTTCCACTTCAGTTCTTTATTTCACAAAGAAATAAAGAAATTTAAAGTTCAATTCTAAATTTTTCGGTGGAAGATAGAAAAAGTAATACCTTACTTGTGAATATTTTCACGGAAGATAAAAAGTTCTAGTTCAATTTAAAATTTTCTCAACGAAGTGAAGAAAAGTTCAAGTTCTCTACTGAATTTTACCAAAGAACACATTCAATTCTAATTTCTCCAGAGAAAATAAAAATCTTCCACTTAAGTTCTTTATTTCACAAAGACATAAAGAAATTTAAAGTTCAATTCTAAATTTTTCGGGGAAGATAGAAAAAGTAATACCTTACTTGTGAATATTTTCACGGAAGATAAAAAGTTCTAGTTCAATTTAAAATTTTTCTCAACGAAGTGAAGAAAAGTTCAAGTTCTCTACTGAATTTACCCAAAGAACACAATTCAATTCTAATTTATCCAGAGAAAATAAAAATCTTCCACTTAAGTTCTTTATTTTACAAAGACATAAAGAAATTTAAAGTTCAATTCTAATTTTTCGGTGGAGATAGAAAAAGTAATACAATACTTGTGAATATTTTCACGGAAGATAAAAAGTTCTAGTTCAATTTAAAATTTTCTCAGTGAAGTGAAGAAAAGTTCAAGTTCTCTACTGAATTTTACCAAAAGAACACATTCAATTCTAATTTCTCCAGAGAAAATAAAAAAATCTTCCACTTAAGTTCTTTATTTCACAAAGACATAAAGAAATTTAAAGTTCAATTCTAAATTTTTCGGTGGAAGATAGAAAAAGTAATACATACTTGTGAATATTTTCACTGAAGATAAAAAGTTCTAGTTCAATTTAAAATTTTCTCAACGAAGTCAAGGAAAGTTCAAGTTCTCTTCTGAATTTTCTCAATGAAAAAGAAATTAGTCATTGATCATTTCTATTTTTCCAAATAATATAAAAATTTTCCACTTTAGTTCAGATATGTCTCGAAGAGATGAAAAATTTAAAATACTGTTCTAAATTTTTCACTGAAGATAAAAAAGTTCAAGTTCTCTTCGGAATTTTACCAAAGAACACAATTCAATTCTAATTTCTCCAGAGAAAACAAAAATCTTCCACTTCAGTTCTTTATTTCACAAAGACATAAAGAAATTTAAAGTTCAATTCTAAATTTTTCGGTGGAAGATAGAAAAAGTAATACCATACTTGTGAATATTTTCCCGGAAGATAAAAAGTTCTAGTTCAATTTAAAATTTTCTCAACGAAGTGAAAAAAAAAGTTCAAGTTCTCTACTGAATTTTACCAAAGAACACACTTCAATTCTAATTTCTCTAGAGAAAACAAAAATCTTCCACTTAAGTTCTTTATTTCACAAAGACATAAAGACATTTAAAGTTCAATTCTAAATTTTTCGGCGGGAGATAGAAAAATTAATACATACTTGTGAATATTTTTTCACGGAAGATAAAAAGTTCTAGTTCAATTTAAAATTTTCTCAACGAAGTGAAGAAAAGTTCAAGTTCTCTACTGAATTTTACCAAAGAACACAATTTCAATTCTAATTTCACCAGAGAAAATAAAAATCTTCCACTTAAGTTTCTTTATTTCACAAAGTCATAAAGAAATTTAAAGTTCAATTCTAAATTTTCGGTGGAAGATAGAAAAAAGTAAATACCATACTTGTGAATATTTTCACGGAAGATAAAAAGTTTTCTAGTTCAATTTAAAATTTTCTCAACGAAGTGAAGAAAGTTCAAGTTCTCTACTGAATTTTACCAAAGAACACAATTCAATTCTAATTTCACCAGAGAAAATAAAAATCTTCCACTTAAGTTCTTGATTTCACAAAGACATAAAGAAATTTAAAGTTCAATTCTAAATTTTTCGGTGGAAGATAGAAAAGTAATACCATACTTGTGAATATTTTCCCGGAAGATAAAAAGTTCTAGTTCAATTTTCTTCATTTCTCAACGAAGTGAAGAAAAATTCAAGTTCTCATTCTGAATTTTACCAAAGAACACAATTCAATTGTAATTTCACATGAGAAAATAAAATCTTCCACTTCAGTTCTTTATTTCACAAAGAAATAAAGAAATTTAAAGTTCAATTCTAAATTTTTCGGTGGAAGATAGAAAAAGTAATACCATAATTGTGAATATTCTCTCGAAGAGATGAAAAATTTAAAATACTGTTCCAAATTTTTCACAGAAGATAAAAAAAGTTCAAGTTCTCTTCGGAATTTTACCAAAGAACACATTCAATTCTAATTTCTCCAGAGAAAATAAAAATCTTCCACTTTCAGTTCTTTATTTCACAAAGACATAAAGAAATTTAAAGTTCCATTCTAAACTTTTTCGGTGGAAGATAGAAAAAGTAATACCATACTTGTGAATATTTTCCCGGAAGATAAAAAGTTCTAGTTCAATTTAAAGTTTTCTCAACGAAGTGAAGAAAAGTTCAAGTTCTCTTCTGAACTTTACCAAAGAAAACACTTCAATTCTAATTTCTCTAGAGAAAAAAAAAATCTTCCACTTAAGTTCTTTATTTCACAAAGACATAAAGAAATTTAAAGTTCAATTCTAAATTTTTCGGCGGGAGATAGAAAAAATTAATACCATACTTGTGAATATTTTCACGGAGATAAAAAGTTCTAGTTCAATTTAAAATTTCTCAACGAAGTGAAGAAAAGTTCAAGTTCTCTACTGAATTTTACAAAGAACACAATTCAATTCTAATTTCACCAGAGAAAATAAAATCTCCCACTTAAGTTCTTTATTTCACAAAGTCATAAAGAAATTTAAAGTTCAATTCTAAAAGTTCAATTTAGAAACAGTATTTTAAATTTTTCATCTCTTCGGGACAGATCTGAACTAAAGTGGAAAATTTTTATATTATTTGGAAAAATAGAATGATCAATGACTAATTTCTTTTTCATTGAGAAATTCAGAAGAGAACTTGAACTTCCTTGACTTCGTTGAGAAAATTTTAAATTGAACTAGAACTTTTTTATCTTCCGTGAAAATATTCACAAGTATGGTATTACTTTTTCTATCTTCCACTGAAAAATTTAGAAATTGAACCTTTAAAATTTCTTTGTGTCTTTGTGAAATAAAGGACTTAAGTGGAAGATTTTTATTTTCTCTGGAGAAATTAGAATTGAATGTGTTCTTTGGTAAAATTCAGTAGAGAACTTGAACTTTTCTTCACTTCGTTGAGAAATTTTTTAAATTGAACTAGAACTTTTTATCTTCCGTGAAAATATTCACAAGTATCTTCCGTGAAAGTATTCACAAGTATGGTATTACTTTTTTCTATCTTCCACCGAAAAATTAGAATTGAACTTTAAATTTCTTTATGTCTTTGTGAAATAAAAGAACTTAAGTGGAAGATTTTTATTTTCTCTGGAGAAATTAGAATTGAATTGTGTTCTTCTTTGGTAAAATTCAGTAGAGAAACTTGAACTTTTCTTCACTTCGCTGAGAAAATTTTAAATTGAACTAGAACTTTTTATCTTCCGTGAAAATATTCACAAGTATGGTATTACTTTTTCCAATCTTCCATCGAAAAATTTAGAATTGAACTTTAAATTTCTTTATGTCTTTGTGAAATAAAGAAACTGAAGTGGAAGATTTTTATTTTCTCTGGTGAAATTAGAATTGAAGCGTGTTCTTTGGTAAAATTCAGAAGAGAACTTGAACTTTTCTTCACTTCGTTGAGAAAATTTTAAATTGAACTAGAACTTTTTATCTTCCGGGAAAATATTCACAAGTTTGGCATTACTTTTTCTATCTTCCACCGAAAAATTTACTGAAATATTCCAACTCTTGCATTTCAATGAAAGAATTCAAAATGAACTTTGAAAATCAAGAAAATGTAACTGTGACAAGGTAAAACCACAACCAAACACTACTGAAATATTCCAACTCTTGCTTTTTCAAACGAAAGAAATTCAAAATGAACTTTGAAAAATCAGGCCTTTGGGGCGCCGGGGCCCTTTGGGGGGGCCCAGGGGGGGGCCCTTCTGTGCCTCAATGCACAAAAGAAATATTAAAGAATGGGGGGGGAGGGGAGGGAGGGGAGGAGGGGAGGGGGAGGAGGGAGGAGGAGGGGGGAAGGGAGGGGACGGTGAGGAGGGGGAGGGAGAGGAGAGGGGTGGCAACCTTTGGGGACCGGGGGGTTCCTTCGGGATTTGGGTATGGGGATCGGAGCCCTTTGGGTCGGGGTAGGGCGATCGGGGCCCTTTGGGGCTGGGGGTAGAGGACCTCACGACACTGTTCAAATAGAACTTGTTTACTATAACATCCACACTCAAACCTCTTCTAAAACCTTTTCTAAAATCATCTTTAAAATGTCTCTAACTGTTTCGCCGAAATAATTCCCTAAAATGTTTAAAACCGTTTCACCCAAATAATCCCCTAAAAGTAATTTTCTGTGTGTTCCTTTTGTTTTTGGCATCCCTGCGCTGTCACATTTCAAATTTCTAGGAATCCCTTTCCTACGTTAATCTCTTCATCTCATAATGTTCCTAGCTACACTATTAAGGTGTTTCGTTAGAATATCAATTTATCTCTCCGACTTAAAGCTCAGTGAAGCCGTATTTAAAAATAGAATTTCTATCTCTTTAAACTCCCGCATAATTCCAAGATAACAAGTGATGTCATTTGTAATTCCTGACACTAAAGATCAATGAAGCCCTATTTAAAAATAGAATATTAATTTTTTCTCTCTGACCTAAAGAACGTTTTATCCCTCAGACCTAAGATTAAAGAAGCCATAATGTTTGTTTCTTAATTCCCCTTTCGTGAACCAATAATTCCCCAGCAGATTATGTAAAATCAATTTCTCAGGTTAGGTTAGCCTAAAGATCAAAGAAACCATAATGTTTCTTAATTCCCCCTTTCATAAATCACTACATTCTCCCCCACCGATTATGTAAATCAATTTCTCAGGTTAGGCTTGCCAAACAACAATGAAGCCATGCTTGTTTCTTAATTCCCCCTTTCGTAAATCAATACATTCTCCCCCACCGATTATGTAAATCACCCCAATGTCATTACACCTGGACAAACAACAGCAAATAAATCGACCTTGAAACATCCATCAAAGTGAGAAAGTTCCTGTTTTTCCATTCTCACTGACAATGAACCATAAAACATCCATCAAAGTGAGTAAAGTTCCTGTTTTTTTTTTTCATTCTCACTGACAAAAACCATAAAACAGACATGAATTGCTGTTGACATCCATGAAAAACATCAAATAAATTGACCAACACACATAACCATCCAAGAAAACATCCATCAATGTGAGAAAATTCATGTTTTTTTCAAGTGAGAAAAATTCTGTTTTTTCATTCTCACTGAGAAAACCATAAAAAACATGCATAATTATGTCCTGTTCGGAGTCGGACCCCCCCTTTCTACTGAAACTTGTTATGCTCAGTAGAAGACTTAGTAGTAGAAGACTTAGTGTTTATACTTGTGCTAAACCGAGCTTAGTTTGATTTACTGAAGCTCATTTGTCCAGTTTCTTAGGGTTGTCATTTGAGCTGTGATTATCGAGATGACTACTGAAACGTACCAATAAATATCTGAGAAACTAGTTATTTTTTTAGTTGGTTTCTTTACTTAGCGCTTTTTACTAATAACTCGGTAGTAACAGTTTTTCTGACTGTTGCTTTACAGTTTTCTCTTCAAATACCCAAAGGCCTATGTTTAATACCAAGAAAGTTGGATTCTCAGTACATCCGGGAAAAAGGGATCTGTGTGTCTTCCAGATTCTGTCGTGTCAAAGCAGCAGATTCCTTTTTTTTAGTACAATTAAGATTCCGAGATCCAAGGGTGCGTCTTGGCACAGCCACACTAAAACAGAAAAGCAGGTATGATAAAAGGGAAAGGGACGTGTGAAGAAGTGATAAAAGGCAACTTTTTACCGCTGGTCAAGTCAATATTGAATAGGGCTGCGAAGCGTAACGTCAATTCTTGGGCGGGAAATTCAAATAAGGATGAAACGTGGATGCGTAGACACGTTTTTTCGGAACTTTGCCGAATTGTTTGGCCTAAAATATTTGACGTAGATCCTACTAATCCACCAGAACGTTTTCACGTCGAAATAATACTAGGAATATTGACAATCAGTTGTTAGTTACAACTAAAAACCACGTTTTACGGTACTTTGAATTTCGCACCTTGCTTTTTACGTCCATCACCGCGCAGCCCTATGTTGTATAACTTAAAAACCGTGTTCCAGGATTTTTTTGAAATTTCGGGATTTTTTCTGAAGAAAATCGGAATTTTATTTTTGAGCCGGTGGCAACGCTGCATGTCTAATAGGAAAAAGTGACACCATCAGTGTCATCGTAGGGTTACCTAGTTCACTTTTGAAGATCACTTTTGAAGGTGCTGAAAATATTCGACAGATACCGAATAACAGGCAAGCTGTATATATTTACATGTTGCGCCCTTTGGAATATGCCTCTGGCGTGCCTCCGGAGGCATGCCTCTGGCGTGCCTCCGTGCCTCATGCCTCCAGGTGTCCCTCAAAATGCCCAGTTGTTACCCCTCGCCTCTTTAAGAGAAAAAAATGATCAGAGGGCTATCAGGACCCCATCCACGCCCTTTTTAGCTGTTGTCCCCCAAAAGACATTTGATATAAAAAATTTTTAGATAGACATTTTGTTCAAAATAGTCTGAAGGTAAGAAAGCTATGCCTCTGGGGATGCTAAGACACTTACATTTCCTGGAGTAATGGCTGTAAGCTATGCAAGCTTCCCATTATTTACACATAGGGTTTGTTTGTGGCAAAGGGGAAACCTGTTTGTTTTCCTGGTCGCTATCAGATAGGAAACTTTCAGTACATGATACCTTAGTACATGCAAATGAGTCGCCAGTTACCCTTCACGAAGTTGTTCTAGTTTGAATTTTCCAAGGATTCAAGAAATAAAACATTCAGCTTAGGGCATGGAGATAAAAAACCGCGATTGAAAATCCTTGACGATGAAAACGTCTGCATGAAAAAGAGTACAATCAAAGACTGGCTAATATTTCTGGAAAAAAAAAAACTTTCCACAAAACATGATTTTTTTTTAAAGAAAAGTAAAATAGCTGCATTAAACGGAAATGACCAGGAATTAAGTCAAATAATCTTCCCAAGCATAAAATTACCACAAATCACCATATATAAAAGTAGAGAGGACACTAGTACTCGTGACATGACACCATATATGGGCATAGAGTCCCTAGGGAGATGGTTTTCTCACTGAGAATGAAAAAACAGAATTTTTCTCACTTGAAAAAAAACATGAATTTTCTCACTTTTATGGTTGTTTCTTTGGAACGGTTATGTGGTGTTGGTCAATTTATTTGATGTTTTTCTCGGATGTCAACAGCAATTTTATGTCTGTTTTATGGTTTTTGTCAGTGAGAATGGAAAAAACAGTATTTTTCTCACTTTGATGGATGTTTTCTGGATTATTGAGTCTAATATCACCTGTCAGAATTGTTTCCGGGGAAGTTAATTAATGTCTGACAGATGACGTCAAGTTAATTAATGTCTTGATGTATTCCAAAGAGAATTGTTTCCGGGCGAATGTTTTTTAATACCTGACAGATGATGTCATGATTGATTGATTTGTCACGAAAGGGGAATTAATTTGTTGTTTCTAAGGAGAATTATTGATTCACGAAAGGGGAATTAATTTGTTGTTTTCCAAAGAGAATTGTTTCCGAGCGAATGACTATTAATGTCTTTGGAGTTCTAACAAAGAGAATTGTTTCCGGGTGAATGTTTTGATCTTAGCAATGAAGTGCAAAAACAAAAGGAACTCGCTGAAATTACGTTTAGGGATTATTTGGGCGAAACCGTTTTTAGACATTTTATTGAATTATTTCGGCGAAACTGTTAGAGACATTTTAAAAGATGATTTTAGAAAAGGTTTTTAGAAGAGAATTTGAGGGTGAAACTCTGTGGTCGTTATAATACACAAGTTCCATTTGAACAGTGTTGTGAGGTCCTCTACCCCAACCCCAAAAGGGCCCTCATACCCCTCCCCAATCCCCGAAGGAAGCCCCCGGTCCTCAAAGGTCCCCCCGGTTTCCTAGAAATTTCAAATGTGAGGTTAGGTTATGTTATGTTATGTTATGTTATGTTATGTTATGTTTATGCTATGTTAGGTTATGTTTTGTTATGTTATGTTATGCTATGTTATGCTATGTTATGTTATGTTATGTTATGTTATGTTATGTTATGCTATGCTATTTTATGTTATGTTATGTTATGTTATTTTATGTTATGTTATGTTATGCTATGTTATGCTATGTTATGTTATGTTATGTTATGTTATGCTATGTTATGTTATGTTATGTTAGGTTATGTTATGTTATGTTATGTTATGTTATGCTATGTTATGCTATGTTATGTTATGTTATGCTATGCAATGTTATGTTTATAATTTTATGTTATGTTATGTTATGTTATGCTATGTTATGTTATGTTATGTTATGTTATGTTCTTTTCAAAGGGCATCTCAGAGCAAGTTCCTTTCTTAGTGACCGTCCTAAACCCATTTTACAAATTGAAATACCCCATCCTTTTAGCTTAGAGTTTTAGTTTGGTTTAGTTTTAGTTAAAAGTTTAGAGTTTTTAGCTTAGAGTCTTAGTGCTTAGAGTTTTTGTTAGAGTTCTAGTTTAGTTTAGTTTTATTTAAGAGTTTAGACTTTTTAGCTTAGAGTCTTAGCTTAGAGTTTTATTTAGAGTTCTAGTTTAGTTTAGTTTAGTTACAGTTAAGAATTTAGAGTTTTAGCTTAGAGTCTTAGCTTAGAATTTTACTTAAAGTTATAGTTTGGTTAAGTTTTAGTTAAGAGTTTCGAGTTTTAGCTTAGAGTCTTAGCTTAGAGTTTTTGTTAGAGTTTTCTAGTTTAGTTTAGTTTTAGTTAAGAGTTTAGAGTTTTACCTTAGAGTCTTAGCTTAGAGTTTTAGTTAGAGTTGAAGTTTAGTTTTTAGTTACAGTTAAGAGTTTTCGAGTTTTAGCTTAGAGTCATACCTTAGAGTTTTACTTAAAGTTTTAGTTTGGCTAAGTTTTAGTTAAGAGTTTCGAGTTTTAGCTTAGAGTCTTAACTTTAACTTTTTTTTTAGAGTTCTAGTTTAGTTTAATTTTAGTTAAAGAGTTTGATGTTTTACCTTTGAGTTTCAGTTAGAGTTCTAGTTTAGTTTAGTTTTAGTTAAGAGTTTAGTGTTTTACCTTAGAGTCTTAGCTTAGAGTTTTAGTTAGAGTTCTAGTTTAGTTTAGTTTTAGTTAAGAGTTTCGAATTTTAGCTTAGAGTCTTAGCATAGAGTTTTTGTTAGAGTTCTAGTTTATTTTAGTTTTAGTTAAGAGTTTAGTAGTTTTTAGCTTAGTGTCTTAGCTTAGAGTTTTTGTTGAAGTTCTAGTTAATTTAGTTTAGTTAATAGTTTTTAGAGTTTTAGCTTAGAGTCTTAGCTTAGAGTTTTTGTTAAAGTTGAAGTTTAGTTTAGTAATAGTTAAGAGTTTAGAGTTTTAGCTTAGAGTCTTAGCTTAGAGTTTTTGTTAAAGTTGAAGTTTAGTTTAGTAATAGTTAAGAGTTTACAGTTTTAGCTTAGAGTCTTAGCTTAGAGTTTTAGTTTAGTTTAGTTTTTAGTTAAGAGTTTAGAGTTTTTTTAGTTTAGAGTCTTAGCTTAGAGTTCTAGTTAGAGTTCTAGTTTAGTTTAGTTTTAGTTAAGAGTTTAAATTTTTAGCTTAGAGTCTTAGCTTAGAGTTTTTTGTTAGAGTTCTAGTTTAGTTTAGTAATAGTTAAGAGTTTAGAGTTTTAGCTTAGAGTTTTTGTTAGAGTTCTAGTTTAGTTTAGTTTTAGTTAAGAGTTTAGAGTTTTTTTAGTTTAGAGTCTTAGCTTAGAGTTCTAGTTAGAGTTCTAGTTTAGCTTAGTTTAGTTAAGAGTTTAGATTTTTAGCTTAGAGTCATAGCTTAGAGTTTTTGTTAGAGTTGTAGTTTAGTTTGGTTTTAGTTAAGAGTTTAGAGTTTTTAGCTTAGAGTCTTAGCTTAGAGTTTTTGTTGAAGTTCTAGTTTAGTTTAGTTTTTAGTTAAGAGTTTAGAGTCTTACCTTAGAGTCTTAGCTTAGAGTTTTAGTTAGAGTTGAAGTTTAGTTTAGTAATAGTTAAGAGTTTAGAGTTTTAGCTTAGAGTCCTAGCTTAGAGTTTTTGTTAAAGTTGAAGTTTAGTTTAGTAATAGTTAAGAGTTTAGAGTTTTAGCTTAGAGTCTTAGCTTAGAGTTTTAGTTAAGAGTTTAGAGTTTTTTTTTAGCTTAGAGTCTTAGCTTAGAGTTTTTTGTTAGAGTTCTAGTTTAGTTTAGTTTTTAGTTAAGAGTTTAGAGTTTTTAGCTTAGATTCTTAGCTTAGAGTTTTAGTTAGAGTTCTAGTTTAGTTTTAGTTAAGAGTTTAGAGTTTTACCATAGAGTCTTAGCTCAGAGTTCTAGTTAGAGTTGAAGTTTAGTTTAGTTACAGTTAAGAGTCTCGAGTTTTTTTAGCTTAGAGTCTTAGCTTAGAGTTTGTAGTTTAGTTTACTTCGAGTTAAGAGTTTCGAGTTTTAGCTTAGAGTCTTAGCTTATAGTTTGTGTTAGAGTTCTAGTTTAGTTTAGTAATAGTTAAGAGTTTAGAGTTTTAGCTTAGAGTCTTAGCTTAGAGTTTTTGTTAGAGTTCTAGTTTAGTTTAGTTATAGTTAAGAGTTTGGTGTTTTAACCTTAGAGACTTAGCTTAGAGTTTTAGTTTAGTTTAGTTTTAGTTAAGAGCTTTTAGAGTTTTTAGCTTAGAGTCTTAGTTTAGGAGTTTTTTGTTGAAGTTCTAGTTTAGTTTTAGAGTTTTAGCTTAGACTTAGAGTTTTAATTAGAGTTCTAGTTTAGTTTAGTTTTTAGTTAAGTTTAGCGTTTTAGCTTAGAGTCTTAGCTTAGAGTTTTTGTTGAAGTTTGAAGTTTAGTTTAGTTTTAGTTAAGAGTTTAGAGTTTTTAGCTTAGAGTCCTTAGCTTAGAGTTTTTGCTAGAGTTCTAGTTTAGTTATAGTTAAGAGTTTAGAGTTTTACCTTAGAGACTTAGCTTAGAGTTTTAGTTTAGTTTAGTTTTAGTTTTACTTAAGAGTTTAGAGTTTTAGCTTAGAGTCTCAGCTTAGAGTTTTTGTTAGAGTTCTATTTTAGTTTAGTTTTAGTTAAGTGTTTAGTGTTTTTAGCTTAGAGTCTTAGTTTAGAGTTTTTGATGAAGTTCTAGTTTAGTTTAGTTTTAGTTTAGAGTTTTAGCTTAGACTTAGAGTTTCAATTAGAGTTCTAGTTTAGTTTTAATTTTAGTTTAGAGTTTAGCTTAGACTTAGAGTTTCAATTAGAGTTCTAGTTTGGTTTAGTTTTAGTTAAGAGTTTAGAGTTTTTAGCTTAGAGTCTTAGCTTAGTTTTATTTAGAGTTCTAGTTTAATTTAGTTTTAGTGAAGAGTTTAGAGTTTTACATAGAGTCTTAGCTTAGAGTTTTAGTTAGAGTTAAGTTTAGTTTAGTTAAAGTTAAGAATTTAGAGTTTTAGCTTAGTGTAATAGCTTAGATTTTTACTTAAAGTTATAGTTTGGTTAAGTTTTAGTTAAGAGTTTCGAGTTTAGCTGAGTCTTAGCTTAGAGTTTTTGTTAGAGTTCTAGTTTAGTTTAGTTTTAGTTAAGAGTTTAGAGTTTAACCCTAGAGTCTTAGCTTAGAGTTTGTGTTAGAGTTCTAGTTTAGTTTAATTTTAGTTAAGAGTTTTGATGTTTTACCTTTGAGTTTCAGTTAGAGTTCTAGTTTAGTTTACTTTTAGTTAAGAGTTTTGGTGTTTTACCTTAGAGTCTTAGCTTAGAGTTCTAGTCTAGTTTAGTTTTTGTTAAGAGTTTAGGATTTTAGCTTAGAGTCTTAGCTTAGAGTTTTTGTTAGAGTTCTAGTTTATTTTAGTTTTAGTTAAGAGTTTAGAGTTTTTAGCTTAGAGTCTTAGCTTAGAGTTTTGTTGAAGTTCTAGTTTAGTTTAGTTTTAGTTAATAGTTTTAGAGTTTTAGCTTTAGAGTCTTAGCTTAGAGTTTTTGTAGAGTTGAAGTTTAGTTTTAAGTAATAGTTAAGAGTTTAGAGTTTTTTAGCTTAGAGTCTTAGCTTAGAGTTATAGTTAGAGTTGAAGTTTAGTTTAGTTATAGTTAAGAATTTAGAGTTTTTTAGCTTAGAGTCGTAGTTTAGAGTTTTTGTTAGAGTTCTAGTTTAGTTTAGTTTAAGAGTTTAGAGTTTTATCATAGAGTCATAGCTTAGAGTTTTTGTTGAAGTTGAAGTTTAGTTTAGTCACAGTTAAGAATTTAGAGTTTTTTTAGCTTAGAGTCTTAGCTTAGAGTTTTTACTTAGAGTTCTAGTTTAGTTTAGTTTTAGTTAAGAGCTCAGAGTTTTATCTTAGACTCTAAGCTTAGAGTTTTTGTTGAAGTTCTAGTTTAGTTTAGTAGTTAACAGTTTTTTAGAGTTCTACCTTAGAGTCTTAGCTTAGAGTTTTACTTAGAGTTGAAGTTTAGTTTAGTTATAGTTAAGGGTTTAGAGTTTTAGCTTGGAGTTCTTAGCTTAGAGTTTTTAGTTAGAGTTCTAGCTTAGTTTAGTTTTTAGTTAAGAGTTTAGAGTTTTACCTTAAAGTCTTAGCTTAGAGTTTTAGTTAGAGTTCTAGTTTAGTTTAGTTTAGTTTTTAGTTAAGAGTTTTAAGTTTTACCTTAAAGTCTTAGATTAGAGTTTTAGTTAGGGTTGAAGTTTCTTTTAGTTTAGTTATATTTATGAGTTTATAGTTTTAGCTAGAGTCCGTAGCTTAGAGTTTTAGTTAGAGTTATTGTTTAGTTTAGTTTTAGTTAAGAGTTATAGCTTAGAGGTTTAGCGTAGAATCTTAGCTTAGAGATTTAGTTAGAGTTGAAGTTTAGTCTAAACTAGCATAACCACAAATTCCACAATATTGCAATAGAAATACCAAAACCATAGGTTAGGTTAGGTTAGAGGTTAGGTTTCTCCACGTTTAAGTTAGAGGTTAGGTTTTCTCCACGTTTAAGTTAGGTAGATTTGGTTAGCTTATCATGAACGCTCATGATAAGCTAACCTAATCTAACTGGTACAAAGTCGACATGGGGGATAGATAGCTTTTTGCACCGCGGGACCCGGGAAGCGCCGGTGGCCCGGGAAGCACCGGGAAGCGCCGCGGGAAGCGCCGCGAGATTAAATTAGGTTAAGTCAGGTTAGCTAAGTTAGGTTTAGGTTAGGTTAGCTAGTAAACATCTCTCCATGTTTAAGTTAGGTTAGGTTAGGCTAGATTAAGTTATGTTAGGTTAGGTTAAGTTAGGTTAGGTTAGCCTACGTACGCGCGCGCGTACGTAGAGATGGAGAGATGTTTACTAGCTAACCTAACCTAACTTACCTAACCTGACTTAACCTTACCTAATCTCGCGGCGCTTCCCGCGGCGCTTCCCGGTGCTTCCCGGGCCCACCGGCGCTTCCCGGGTCCCGCGGTGCAAAAAGCTATCTATCCCCCCCCATGTCGACTTTGTACCAGTTAGATTAGGCTAGCTTTTCATGAGCGCTCATGATAAGCTAACCTAATCTAACCTAACTTAAATGTGGAGAAACCTAACCTCTAACTTAAACGTGGAGAAACCTAACCTCTAACCTAACCTAACCTAACCTAACCTATGGTTTTGGTATTTCTATGCAATATTGTGGAATTTTGTGGTTATGCTAGTTTAGACTAAACTTCAACTCTAACTAAATCTCTAAGCTAAGATTCTAGGCTAAACCTCTAAGCTATAACTTTTAACTAAAACTAAACTAAACAATAACTCTAACTAAAACTCTAAGCTACGACTCTAAGCTAAAACTATAAACTCATAACTATAACTAAACTAAACGAAACTTCAACCCTAACTAAAACTCTAATCTAAGACTTTAATGTAAAACTTAAAACTCTGTAAACTAAAACAAAACTAAACTAGAACTTCAACAAAAACTCTAAGATAAAACTCTAAACTCTTAACTAAAATTAAACTAAACTAGAACTCTAAGTAAAACTCTAAGCTAAGACTCTAAGCTAAAAACTCTAAATTCTAACTGTGACTAAACTGAACTTCAACTTCAACAAAAACTCTAAGCTATGACTCTATGATAAAACTCTAAACTCTTAACTAAACTAAACTAGAACTCTAACAAAAACTCTAAACTACGACTCTAAGCTAAAAACTCTAAATTCTTAACTATAACTAAACTAAACTTCAACTCTAACTACAACTCTAAGCTAAGACTCTAAGCTAAAACTCTAAACTCTTAACTATTACTAAACTAAACTTCAACTCTAACAAAAACTCTAAGCTAAGACTCTAAGCTAATACTCTAAACTATTAACTAAAACTAAACTAAACTAGAACTTCAACAAAAAACTCTAAGCTAAGACTCTAAGCTAAAAACTCTAAACTCTTAACTAAAACTAAAATAAACTAGAACTCTAACAAAAACTCTAAGCTAAGACTCTAAGCTAAAATCCTAAACTCTTAACTAAAACTAAACTAGAACTCTAAGCTAAGACTCTAAGGTAAAACACCAAAACTCTTAACTAAAAGTAAACTAAACTAGAAACTCTAACTGAAACTCAAAGGTAAAACATCAAACTCTTAACTAAAATTAAACTAAACTAGAACTATAACAAAAACTCTAAGCTAAGACTCTAGGGTAAAACTCGAAACTCTTAACTAAAACTAAACTAAACTAGAACTCTAACAAAAACTCTAAGCTAAGACTCAGCTAAAACTCGAAACTCTTAACTAAAACTTAACCAAACTATAACTTTAAGTAAAAATCTAAGCTATGACACTAAGCTAAAACTCTAAAATTTAACTAAACTAAACTTTAACTCTAACTAAAACTCTAAGCTAAGACTCTATGGTAAAACTCTAAACTCTTAACTAAAACTAAATTAAACTAGAACTCTAAATAAAACTAAGCTAAGACTCTAAGCTAAAAACTCTAAACTCTTAACTGAAACTAAACCAAACTAGAACTCTAATTGAAACTCTAATCTAAGCTAAAACTCTAAACTAAAACTAAACTAAACTAGAACTTCAACAAAAACTCTAAACTAAGACTCTGAGCTAAAAAAACACTAAACACTTAACTAAAACTAAACTAAACTAGAACTCTAACAAAACTCTAAGCTGAGACTCTAAGCTAAAACTCTAAACTCTTAAGTAAAACTAAACTAAACTAAAACTCTAAGCTAAGTCTGTAAGGTAAAACTCTAAACTCTTAACTATAACTAAAACTAGAACTCTAACAAAAACTCTAAGCTAAGACTCTAAGCTAAAAAACTCTAAACTCTTAACTAAAACTAAATTAAACTAGAACTTCAACAAAAACTCTAAGCTAAGAGTCTAAGCTAAAAACTCTAAACTCTTAACTAAAACTAAAATAAACTACAACTCTAACATAAACTCTAAGCTAAGACTCTAAGGTAAAACTCTAAAACTCATAACTAAAACTAAACTAAACTAGAACTCTAACAAAAGCTCTAAGCTAAGACTCAGCTAAAATCTGAACTCTTAACTAAAACTTAACCAAACTATAACTTTAAGTAAAACTCTAAGCTATGACTCTAAGCTAAAAATCTAAATTCTTAACTGTAACTAAACTAAACTTTAACTCTAACTAAAACTCTAAGCTAAGACTCTATGGTAAAACTCTAAACTCTTAACTAAAACTAAATTAAACTAGAACTCTAAATAAAACTAAGCTAAGACTCTAAGCTAAAAACTCTAAACTCTTAACTAAAACTAAACCAAACTAGAACTCTAATTTAAACTCTAAGTCTAAGCTAAAAACTCTAAACTAAAACTAAAACTAAACTAGAACGAAAACTCTAATTGAAACTCTAAGTCTAAGCTAAAACTCCAAACTAAACTAAACTAAACTAGAACTTCATCAAAAACTCTAAACTAAGACTCTAAGCTAAAAACACTAAACACTTAACTAAAACTAAACTAAACTAGGAACTCTAAAAAAACTCTAAGCTGAGACTCTAAGCTGAAACTCTAAACTCTTAAGTAAAACTAAACTAACTAAAACTCTAAGCTAAGTCTCTAAGGTAAAACTCTAAAATCTTAACTAAAACTAAACCAAACTAGAACTCTAATTTAAACTCTAAGTCTAAGCTAAAACTCTAAACTAAAACTAAACTAAACTAGAACTCTAATTGAAACTCTAAGTCTAAGCTAAAACTCTAAACTAAAACTAAACTAAACTAGAACTTCATCAAAAACTCTAAACTAAGACTCTAAGCTCAAAAACACTAAACACTTAACTAAAACTAAACTAAACTAGAACTCTAAAAAAACTCTAAGCTGAGACTCTAAGCTAAAACTCTAAACTCTAAGTAAAACTAAACTAAACTAAAACTCTAAGCTAAGTCTCTAAGGTAAAACTCTAAACTCTTAACTATAACTAAACTAGAACTCTAACAAAAACTCTAAGCTAAGACTCTAAGCTAAAAACTCTAAAAACTCTTAACTAAAACTAAACTAAAACTAAACTTCAACTTCAACAAAAAAACTCTAAGCTAAGACTCTAAGCTAAAACTCTAAACTTAACTAAAACTAAACTAAACTAGAACTCTAATTCAAACTCTAAGTCTAAGCTAAAACTCTAAACTAAACTAGAACTTCAACAAAAAACACTAAACTAAGACTCTAGCTAAAAACTCTAAACTCTTAACTAAAACTAAACTAAACTAGAACTCTAATAAAACTCTAAGATAGGACTCTAAGCTAAAACTCTAAACTCTTAACTAAAACTAAACTAAACTAAAACTCTAAGCTAAGTCTCTAAGGTAAACACCAAACTCTTAACTATAACTAAACTAAACTAGAACTCTAACAAAAACTCTAAGCTAAAACTCTAAACTCTTAACTATTACTAAACTAGACTAGAACTCTAACAAAAACTCTAAGCTAAGACTCTAAACTAAAATTTCTCTAAGCTCTTAACTAAAACTAAAACTCTAAGCTAAGACTCTAAGCTAAAACTCTAAACTCTTAACTATTACTAAACTAAGCTTCATCTTTAACAAAACTCTAAGCTAAGACTCTAAGCTAAAACTCTAAACTCTTAACTAATACTAAACTAAACTTCAACTTTAAACAAAAACTCTAAGCTAAGACTCTAAGCTAAAACTCTAAACTATTAACTAAAACTAAATTAAACTAGAACTTCAACAAAAACTCTAAGCTAAGACTCTAAGCTAAAAACTCTAAACTCTTAACTAAAACTAAAATAAACTAGAACTCTAACAAAAACTCTATGCTAAGACTCTAAGCTAAAATTCTAAACTCTTAACTAAAACTAAACTAAACTAGAACTCTAACTGAAACTCAAAGGTAAAACATCAAAATCTTAACTAAAATTAAACTAAACTAGAACTCTAACAAAAAAAAGTCTAAGTTAAGACTCTAAGCTAAAACTCGAAACTTTTAACTAAAACTTAGCCAAACTAAAACTTTAAGTAAAACTCTAAGGTATGACTCCTAAGCTAAAACTCGAAACTCTTAACTGTAACTAAACTAAACTTCAACTCTAACTAAAACTCTAAGCTAAGACTCTAAGGTAAACTCTAAAACTCTTAACTAAAACTAAACTAAACTAAAACTCTAACAAAAACCCTAAGCTAAGACTCTAAGCTAAAACTCGAAACTCTTAACTAAAACTTAACCAAACTATAACTTTAAGTAAAATTCTAAGCTAAGACTCTAAGCTAAAACTCTAAATTCTTAACTGTAACTAAACTAAACTAAACTATAACTCTAAATAAAAACTCTAAGCTAAGACTCTAAGCTAAAAACTCTAAACTCTTAATTAAAACTAAACTAAACTAGAACTCTAACAAAAACTCTAAGCTAAGACTCTAAGCTAAAAACTCTAAACTTTTAACTAAAACTAAACCAAACTAAAACTCTAAGCTAAAAGGATGGGTATTTCAATTTGTAAAATTGGTTTAGGACGGTCACTAAGAAAGGAACTTGCTCTGAGATGCTCTTTGAAAAGAACATAACATAACATAACATAACATAACATAACATAACATTGCATAAAATAACATAACATAACATAACATAACATAACATAACATAGCATAACATAACATAACATAACATAACATAACATAACATAACATAACATAACATAGCATAGCATAACATAACACAACATAACATAACATAACATAACATAATATAGCATAACATAGCATAACATAACATAAAATAACATAACATAAAATAACATAAAATAACATAACTAACATAACATAGCATAACATAACATATCATAACATAACACAACATAACATAACATAACATAGCATAACATAACATAACATAACATAACATAACCTAACCTAACCTAACATAACATAACATAACATAACATAACATAACATAACATAGCATAACATAACATAACACATAAACATAACATAACATAACCTAACCTAACCTCACATTTGAAATTACTAGGAAACCGGGGGACCTTTGAGGACGGGGGGCTTCCTTCGGGGATTGGGGTGGGGTATGAGGGGCCCTTTTTGGGGTTGGGGTAGAGGACCTCACAACACTGTTCAAATGGAACTTGTGTATTATTAATGACCACAGAGTTTCACCCTCAAATTCTCTTCTAAAACCTTTTCTAAAATCATCTTTTAAAATGTCTCTAACAGTTTCGCCGAAATAATTCCATAAAATGTCTAAAACGGTTTTCGCCCAAATAATCCCTAAACGTAATTTCAGCGAGTTCCTTTTGTTTTTGCACTTCATCGCTAAGATCAAAACATTCGCCCGGAAACAATTCTCTTGGTAGAACTCCAAAGACATTAATAGTCATTCGCTCGGAAACAATTCTCTTTGGAAACAAAAAATTAATTCCCCTTTCGTGAATCAATAATTCTCCTTAGAAACAACAAATTAATTCCCCTTTCGTGACAAATCAATCAATCATGACATCATCTGTCAGGTATTAAAAACATTCGCCCGGAAACAATTCTCTTTGGAAATACATCAAAGACATTAATTAACTTGACGTCATCTGTCAGACATTAATTAACTTCCCCGGAAACAATTCTGACAGGTGATATTAGACTCAATAATCCAGAAAACATCCATCAAAGTGAGAAAAATACTGTTTTTCCATTCTCACTGACAAAAACCATAAAACAGACATAAATTGCTGTTGACATCCGAGAAAAACATCAAATAAATTGACCAACACCCATAACCGTCCAAGAAACAACCATAAAAGTGAGAAAATTCATGTTTTTTCAAGTGAGAAAAATTCTGTTTTTTTTCATTCTCAGTGAGAAAACCATCTCCCTAGGGACTCTATGCTCATATATGGTGTCATGTCACGGGTACTAGGGTCCTCTCTACTTATAAAGAAATGAAACCCAAAACGAATTGCAATTACAATAAATAACCGAGTCAAAACCAAAATAAATAAATATTACCATTAGTAGGGCTGACACCCCCCATGCCTTCTCAAGGCCAGAACATAATTTGTATTTTACTGAAAAATAAAACAAACTAATTACTGTGGATTGTCTGTTTAATATACATATACTGCTAATTATTCCTTTAAGTTTTTTATGATTTTTTTATATATTAAAGTAAAAAAAAAGTGAAAACATTTAAATTGTGTTTTGTTTTCAGTTGATCCAATAATCAATTTATCGCTGCCTTAAATAAACTTCATTTCCATTAAATCTTAGCCCTGTTGTGTCAATATTTATTTTCAGACTATCTCATACCCTGCACTCTTAATAAAAACATTTTATTTGTGACACTCAAACTATCTTCATTATTTACGTCTTGGGGGGTTTTGCTTTCCCAACTTTATTCACTTTTCAAACAGTTCGTGGTAACGAACTGTAAGTAAGGAGCGCTGTATAGACATAATTAGCAGTAAGTTTACCGCAGATGATTTCTGGCTCTTCATTCTCGGTGCGAACAAACAGCTCCTCTCACTTCTTCTTGCATTAGCGCGTACAAACAGCTCCTCTCATTTGATCTGCCATCAGCGGTCCAATTACCCTGGAACGCGTATTTTGGCAGAAACTTTCTCAAAATGCCTTTGAAACCAACTTGAGACTTCTAAACTTACTTTTAATTCCTAAAAACATCTAATAATAACATTGCACTACTAATTACTGATTTTCATATATGTATTGGAATAAATTAATTAAAATTAATTTCTTTAAAATTAAGTGTTCCAAATCTGACTTGTCTACCCGTGAAAAGATCTAATGTCGCTTATGTTTTTACATTCTCCGGAGCACTCGCACCTCGGTTCTGGGTTTTTATAATGGGTGAGATAGGGGACGGTCATACTGTCTAATATTTATATACTGTGGTAAGGAGCGATCCGGCTCGATAGTCACCGAAATTCTAAAAAACAGATTTTGATGCCAATAGATACATCAAAAGAATTGGATTTTTATGATGATTTCAAATATATAAGTTACATCAAATTTAGTCCCCGCTAATTTTTTCCCAAAGTCACTCGATCAAAATTTTGAGATAGCCATTTGTTTCAGCATGGTCGAAAAATATAATAACTATGTCTTTGAGGATGAATTAATCTCCCACAGTCCCGGGGGAAGGGCTGCAAGTTATGAACTTTGCCCAGTGTTTACATATAGTATTTGTATTGGCTATTGGGAAGCATACAGACGTTTCAGGGGGAATTTTTGCTGGTAGTGGGGGGGGGGGGGTAGGTCGGGGGTTACGTGAGAGGATCTTTCCATGGAGGGAGTTTTCATGGGGGAAGGGACATTGCTATGAAGGGGGGTGCCGGATTTCCCAGCATTATTTAAGGAAACAATCAGAAACTAAATAATAAAAAAAGTTTTTCAACTGAAAGTAAAGAGCAACATCAAAACTTAAAACGAACAGAAATTTTTACGTATATGATTGGATTTGCCCTCTAGTCAATACCTCGCTCTTTATGCTAAAGTTTTTTAGTTTTTCATAAGAGTTATTTATTCTAATTAACGGCCTTAGTGATTTTTTTTTTTTATCAAAAATAGACTATAATATTGAAAAGATACAAAATTATTTTCTAATGCATAAGTTGAATTTTTTTTGAATTTTTTCTTCTTTCTTTCTTTTATTTCTTTCTTTTCTTTCGGTATTTGGTCCTCCTTTCTGCGTTTCCTCTTCTTTTTCGTTTTCTCAATAATAAGTGGTGATGCATCACGTAATGGATAGAATCAAACCGGTTATTGTTTCCTTTTCGTACTCCTGAAAGAAAAAAAAATCAATCCTGTTTCTTTCTTCTTTTTTTTTATCCAAGACTCTTTGCTTATTTGTAATCTAATTTGTCCCTATTTCTCTATTATTCCTTCACTTTACTACCTATCTATTTACCTCCTACTCGACATTCCATAGCTTTCCACTTTTATAATTCCTCACATACATACTTTTTTCTCTCCTAGTACATTTTATCTACCTTTTTCCTAAAAACTTTTTTTTTTTCATTCGAACGATTCTCCATCCATTAATTTACCATACAACAATTTCAAAATTCTCATTCTAGCTACCCACGGCGGCAAGGGGCTGCTCCCATTCATTAGGCCTATAACATATAACATTAAAATACAAATTTACAATGCATATACGTTTTTGTACTTTAAAATATATTCACCTTTCTTATAACACTTTAAAACACTTTTCACTATATTTACATAAATAAAAGAAAAAAATAAAAATATACCACCATTTTTTTTTAGTACATCACATTTCAACACACTCTACTCTCGCTGGGCCTTGCGTTGTTAGGTAGCTACAATAATCCTCAAAACAAATCCGAAAAATCAAATACTTCACAATCCAGGTGAATCGTATCCCCCTCAACATATAAAATAAATTCCACTAGTTTAAAATAAATTACAAACAAACATTAAAAAAAAATTACCAAATCTAAAATCAATAATCTAAAAATTCATAAAATCCTATACTATAACTATTCAATTAGATTTGAATCTTACCTAATAAATAAACTTAAATATACTGAACAAATCCTGAAGCTAACTATTATAATCTAAAAATTCTAATTAAGCTCTAAAATCAAAAACACTTCATTAAAAGTTCGAAATATTTAACTTAAAATCTGCCCTTATTCCATATACCAAAATTAAAAACTCCATTTTCTAATCTTCTACCTAGATCCTTACCACAAAATGGACAAACAAAAATCATACAAATGTAAAACCTTAAACCCTTAAACCCTATAATTTTTTCTCAACTCTCCTTTTATTATTATTATTTTTCCCCCTTTTTATAACAACACATCCTTGCCCACCAGGACACAAAAACTAGTCCCCTCTACTTTATACCAAACACGTTCTCAATTTTCTTACACTTCATAATCCTTATCCTTTTCCATTCTGTTTCCACACGATTTATCACTTCATAATCTTCCTTCTGCTTTTCTTTTCGCTTCCATGTGTAATAACAAAAAAGCGATGCTATGTACACTATTGTCCTTGTATAGGCCTTATCATCTACTTTTAGGTACACAGCTTTCTCTAAATTAATTTCATCTTTTTTACCTGTAACACTTGCCAATAAATTCCTCAGTCCTGCTACATTTGTTTCTTGTTTTTCACATTATAACATTACGTGAGATTGCGTTTCTAGTTTTTTCTCGCATAGCTTACAAAGTCCATTACTACCACTCATATTCATCTTTACTTTCGACTCTTCTGTGGATAGCAAATTATGCATAAAGAAAAACATATGTTCTTTAACTTTTGGTGGCAACAGGCAACTTTCTAGTAGTATGAAACTTTTGTCCACCTCTTCTTCACTATAACTACCATTTTCAATTATTTTTTAGTGGAGGAAGCTGCTGCTTCTTTTTTCATAATATTCCTTAAGTTTTACTTTGTCAATTTTCCCACTTATCTCAAGCGCAATTCCTAATTTTTCTATTTCATAAATTTTCTTCGAATGCTGGATTATATTTTGGAGCATATTTCTTTTCTTTTCTTTTCCACGTTTCATACCAAGCACTTGTTGGTGATTCTTTTTTCCTCATCATTTGTTCCAACATTGTCCTAATAAAAAGTTCTTTCATCTTACATTCTACATGTATGACCTGAAGACCTCCATGATTTCTATATACGAACATATTGTCTGTTTTCAATTTAGGTGGAAATTTTCATTCCATATGTACTGGTAATTGCACTAACAATTTGTTTTAGATGTGTCTTTTTGGGTTGTGAAACAAAGGACAGATACCATAAAACTCGGCAAGCATAAGTATTCACATACTGGGTTCTCTGGTGAACCGTCATACCTCTTCTATATCCTTGTCTAAGGGCATTTTTTAATTTCGATATTGTATTTATCCAATTTTCACTTTCCGTTCAGCTCCAACTTCTTTGAAAAAAAACACACCCAATATTTTAATTTTTTTTCCTTTCTCGGGATCCCTCATACACCTCGTCTACTTCATCTCCCAGTGATAGCATTCCACACTTATTTCTATTGAGCTGTAGCTTGAAGATGTCACAATATTCAACTATGCACTGAACGGCCACTTTGAAATCATCTTCAGTTTCTGTGTACGTTGTCAGATCATCTACAAAACTGTTCATTTTCATTGACACATTTTCATATTATAATGCCATTTATTTCCTTTTCTAAATATTTAAGTAACGGGTCAAAATATATATCAAACAGTAAAAGGCTCAGTGGGCATCCTTAGCGCACTCCAGTTTCTGCTTCAAATTCTCCTGTAACATCGCTATTCACACAAATTACCTGTACTATTTTTTCAATTATCCTACTGATCCATTTTATGAATGTCTCGCGGAAACCGTAGTAATTCATGATCCATGCTAATATTTTTTCTCTTATTTTATCAAAGGCCTTTTTAATATCATAACTCGTTATCATTGTAATTTATTTTCTCTTTTTACTTTCGACTTCCTGCTTGTATTATTACGTCTCTTATATTAGCCAATACATCTGCTGTTTTACGGTTTTCTAGTCCTCCTCTTTGGTTTACACTTAGTATGGATGGTAGCACCTTTTTTAGACGGTTTGCTAATACTTTAGAGATAATTCTGTAATCGCAATCTGTGATATTAACTGGCATCCAGTTGTTGAGGTGTTCAGGGCTATCTCTTTTTCTGTAATTAATTTCACCATCCCTAAACACTGTATCTTCATATCATCGTTATTTAGTATTCACTAAAAATATCTGCCGGATGTTCTGCGATTTTTTCTTCGACATGTGTCTTATAAAATTCGTAGGGTATTTCATCAAGTCCTGGTTTTTTATTGTTTTCCGTCTCCATTATAGCTTTCTTATTTCTTCTCATTTCACCGTAAGTATATTATTTTCTTCCTCTGTCACTTGATTATATTCAATCTTCCGAAAGAATTTGCCCACTCTCTCCTTTTCTTCTTCTGTATCTCTTGTAAATTACCTCATCTAACTGGCATTTCAAACCGTAATTTTGTACGATAAGTGTGGCTCAATGCCGCTTTCTATGGCTAAATGAGAAAAAGATTGTAATGGCTTGGACACATTCTACGGATGTAGGATGACAGATTGCCAAAGATTGCCCTTCCGGCCAACCGTCTACGGCTAAACAAAAAGCAGGTCGTCCTCAGTTGGGGTGGGAGGATGTCGTAAGGAAAGGTTTAAAGGGAAATGGGAACTTTCTGGGAGGGTGTAAAGAGGGAGCCTTCCTATAGATTGGGATTGAGGAGGAGCGTGCGTAGCTGTGTTGGCCTCAGGCGGTCTGATGCTGCGATGAGTTATTGTTACTAGTAGTAGTAGTAGGCTACCTAACTGGTTACCTTAACATTTATCTTCTCTTCTTTTTACTTCTCCTTTGTTAGATTAGTCGTGTGCGCGTATTTTTATTTAGTTAGAATTTTACAATACAGTCCCCTGAAACTTCACTTTCTGGTGCTTTATTGTTTTAATACAGGGTATTTATTCTCTTTAATCTTATTAATAAACTGACTGAAATTAGATTGTTGACAAAAATATTTTCCTCGTGGCAGCCCCAAAATAACTGAACTGGGCTAAACTGAAATTTGGTCAACAGACAAGAAAATTCTCCTTGTGGCAACCCCAAAAAAATGACAGAACTGAATTAAATTTTTGACAAGAAAATTATCCTTGCGGCAGAACCAGAAATAACTGAACTGGAATTATATTGTTGACAAGAAAAATATCTTTGTGGCAGTCCCAAAATTAACAGTATAATTTAACGCAGAAGATTTATGTTGGTTTTGAGTTTGATATTTTATGTAGGCTGATATGTAGTCGGTCTAACATTTCAATTTGTTTTACTTCAGGTATAAAACTTGAATTTTATTGTGGAAAAAATTAATTCTTAACAATGGCCAGATGGTTAAGTTTTCACTGTTTAGGTTTTTTTTTAAGCCTCATCAACAGGAAAAATTCTCCTCCATTCCTTATCTAATTTTCTGAGACTACAGTAGGTATTTCTAAATTAATGGAAAAAACTGACGGGTAGAAAAATTTCCTTCCGAAACTTACGACCGTTTGGGTTAGGCACTGTCGACGTGATAGCATGTTTTTACAAAAAAGTTTTAAAAGCATTTGCCACTTACTAAATAAAAACCATTTAATAGTATATCTGAAAGCTCTTAACTCAAAGATAAAAAAACACTCATAATTAACAAATAAACTTTCAAATGGGGATAAATCCATTTATTTAGACAGTGAAAAAAAAACAGGTACAAAAGTCCAGATATTTCGGTCACATATACAGCGACCTTCTTCAGTAGAAATACTAAAATAATAAAATTGAAACTAGCATATTTATATACAACAAAATAAATAACTTTTCGGGTCATTCACAAAATAATGAACTTCCGGATTATTCACTGGATTGTTTTCAGAGAGAGTTCATTCACAAAGTTCATTCAAAGTTCTTGATATAAATTTTCTTCTTTAATCTTGCCCAAATGTAAAAAAAATTCCAATGAAAGTGGTAAAGCCTTCCGTGTCTTCTAATTGCAAACCAAATGTTGAGTTTTTAGATGGTACTGGGTTGGTCTCATTTCCCCATATATACGACGTATTTTCGACGTAACACCTTTAAATTAGGTGTTGTTTTCTTAGACCACACTGCCGTTCTAAGACGAACAAAAAACTTTCAAATGGAGATAAATCCATTTATTTAGACAGTGAAAAAACAGGTACAAAAGTCCAGATATTTCGGTCACATATACAGCGACCGTCTTCAGTAGAAATACTAAAATAATAAAATTGAAACTAGCATATTTATATACAACAAAATAAATAACTGTTCGGGTCATTCACAAAATAATGAACTTCCGGATTATTCACTGGATTGTTTTCAGAGAGAGTTCATTCCAAATTTCATTCAAAGTTCTTGATATAAGTTTTCTTCTTTAATCTTGCCCAAATGTAAAAAAATTTCCATGAAAGCGGTAAAGCCTTCCGTGTCTTCTAATTGCAAACCAAATGTTGAGTTTTTAGATGTTTACTGGGTTGGTCTCATTTCCCCATATATACGACGTATTTTCGACGTAACACCTTTAAATTAGGTGTTGTTTTCTTAGACTACACTGCCGTTCTAAGACGAACAAATAAACTTTCAAATGGGGATAAATCCATTTATTTAGACAGTGAAAAAACAGGTACAAAAGTTCAGATATTTTGGTCACATATACAGCGACCGTCTTCAGTAGAAATACTAAAATAATAAAATTGAAACTAGCATATTTATATGCAAACAAAATAAATAACTTTTCGGGTCATTCACAAAATAATGAATTTTCGGATTATTCACTGATTATTTTCAGAGAGAGTTCATTGACAAAATTCATTCAAAGTTCTTGATGTAAATTTTCTTCTTTAATCTTGCCCAAATGTAAAACAAATTTCCAATGAAAGTGGTAAAGCCTTCCATGTCTTCTAATTGCAAACCAAATGTTGAGTTTTTAGATGTTTACTGGGTTGGTCTCATTTCCCCATATATACGACGTATTTTCGACGTAACACCTTTAAATTAGGTGTTGTTTTCTTAGACCACACTGCCGTTCTAAGACGAACAAATAAACATTCAAATGGGGATAAATCCATTTATTTAGACAGTGAAAAAAACAGGTACAAAAGTCCAGATATTTTGGTCACATATACAGCGACCGTCTTTCAGTAGAAATACTAAAATAATAAAAATTGAAACTAGCATATTTATATGCAACAAAATAAATAACTTTTCGGGTCATTCACAAAAATAATGAACTTCCGGATTATTCACTGGATTGTTTTCAGAGAGAGTTCATTCACAAAGTTCATTCAAAGTTCTTGATATAAATTTTCTTCTTTAATCTTGCCCAAATTAAATGTAAAACAAATTTCCAATGAAAGTGGTAAAGCCTTCCGTGTCTTCTAATTGCAAACCAAATGTTGAGTTTTTAGATGTTTACTGGGTTGGTCTCATTTCCCCATATATACGACGTATTTTCGACGTAACACCTTTAAATTAGGTGTTGTTTTCTTAGACCACACTGCCGTTCTAAGACGAACAAATAAACTTTCAAATGGGGATAAATCCATTTATTTAGACAGTGAAAAGACAGATACAAAAGTCCAGATATTTTGGTCACATATACAGCGACTGTCTTCAGTAGAAATACTAAAATAATAAAATTGAAACTAGCATATTTTATATGCAACAAAATAAATAACTTTTCGGGTCATTCACAAATAATGAACTTCCGGATTATTCACTGGATTGTTTTCAGAGAGAGTTCATTCACAAAGTTCATTCAAAGTTCTTGATATAAATTTTCTTCTTTAATCTTGCCCAAATGTAAAACAAATTTCCAATGAAAGTGTAAAGCCTTCCATGTCTTCTAATTGCAAACCAAATGTTGAGTTTTTAGATGTTTACTGGGTTGGTCTCATTTCCCCATATATACGACGTATCTTCGACGTAACACCTTTAAATTAGGTGTTGTTTTCTTAGACCACACTGCCGTTCTAAGACGAACAAATAAACTTTCAAATGGGGATAAATCCATTTATTTAGACAGTGAAAAAACAGGTACAAAAGTCCAGATATTTTGGTCAAATATACAGCGACCGTCTTCAGTAGAAATACTAAAATAATAAAATTGAAACTAGCATATTTATATGCAACAAAATAAATAACAGTTTTTTCGGGTCATTCACAAAATAATGAACTTCCGGATTATTCACTGGATTGTTTTCAGAGAGAGTTCATTCACAAAGTTCATTCAAAGTTCTTGATATAAATTTTCTTCTTTAATCTTGCCCAAATGTAAAACAAATTTCCAATGAAAGTGGTAAAGCCTTCCGTGTCTTCTAATTGCAAACCAAATGTTGAGTTTTTAGATGTTTACTGGGTTGGTCTCGTTTCCCCATATATGCGACGTATTTTCGACGTAACACTTTAAATTAGGTGTTGTTTCTTAGACCACACTGCCGTTCTAAGACGAACAAATAAACTTTCAAATGGGGATATATCCATTTATTTAGACAGTGAAAAAACAGGTACAAAAGTCCAGATATTTTGGTCACATATACAGCGACCGTCTTCAGCAGAAATACTAAAATAATAAAATTGAAACTAGCATATTTATATGCAACAAAATAAATAACTTTTCGGGTCATTCACAAAATAATGAACTTCCGGATTATTCACTGGATTGTTTTCAGAGAGAGTTCATTCACAAAGTTCATTCAAAGTTCTTGATATAAATTTTCTTCTTTAATCTTGCCCAAATGTAAAACAAATTTCCAATGAAAGTGGTAAAGCCTTCCGTGTCTTCTAATTGCAAACCAAATGTTGAGTTTTTTAGATGTTTACTGGGTTGGTCTCGTTTGCCTCCCCACATATACGACGTATTTTCGACGTAAACACCTTTAAATTAGGTGTTGTTTTCTTAGACCACACTGCCGTTCTAAGACGAACAAATAAACTTTCAAATGGGGATAAATCCATTTATTTAGACAGTAAAAAAACAGGTACAAAAATCCAGATATTTTGGTCACATATACAGCGACCGTCTTCAGTAGAAATACTAAAATAAAAATTGAAACTAGCATATTTATATACAACAAAATAAATAAACTTTTCGGGTCATTCACAAAATAATGAATTTCCGGATTATTCACTGGATTATTTTCAGAGAGAGTTCATTGACAAAATTCATTCAAAGTTCTTGATGTAAATTTTCTTCTCTTTCAATCTTGCCCAAATGTAAAACAAATTTCCAATGAAAGTGGTAAAGCCTTCCGTGTCTTCTAATTGCAAACCAAATGTTGAGTTTTAGATGTTTACTGGGTTGGTCTCATTTCCCCATATATACGACGTATTTTCGACGTAACACCTTTAAATTAGGTGTTGTTTTCTTAGACCACACTGCCGTTCTAAGACGAACAAATAAACTTTCAAATGGGGATAAATCCATTTATTTAGACAGTGAAAAACAGGTACAAAAGTCCAGATATTTTGGTCACATGTACAGCGACCGTCTTCAGTAGAAATACTAAAAAATAATAAAATTGAAACTAGCATATTTATATGCAAGAAAATCCCAAAAAAAAAAAAAAATAACTTTTCGGGTCATTCACAAAATAATGAATTTCCGGATTATTCACTGGATTATTTTCAGGGAGAGTTCATTGACAAAATTCATTCAAAGTTCTTGATGTAAATTTTCTTCTTTAATCTTGCCCAAATGTAAAACAAATTTCCAATGAAAGTGGTAAAGCCTTCCGTGTCTTCTAATTGCAAACCAAATGTTGAGTTTTTAGATGTTTACTGGGTTGGTCTCATTTCCCCATGTATACGAGGTATTTTCGACGTAAAACACCTTTAAATTAGGTGTTGTTTTTTTAGACCACACTGCCGTTCTAAGACGAACAAATAAACTTTGAAAGGGGGATAAATTCATTTATTTAGACAGTGAAAAAAACAGGTACAAAAGTCCAGATATTTTGGTCACATATACAGCGACCGTCTTCAGTAGAAATACTAAAATAATAAAATTGAAACTCGCATATTTATATGCAACAAAATAAATAACTTTTGGGTCATTCACAAAATAATGAATTTCCGGATTTTTCACTGGATTATTTCAGAGAGAGTTCATTGACAAAATTCATCCAAAGTTCTTGATGTAAATTTTCTTCTTTAATCTTGCCCAAATGTAAAAAAAATTCCAATGAAAGTGGTAAAGCCTTCCGTGTCTTCTAATTGAAAAGCAAATGTTGAATTTTTAGATGTTTACTGGGTTGGTCTCATTTCCCCATATATACGACGTATTTTCGACGTAACACCTTTAAATTAGGTGTTGTTTTCTTAGACCGCACTGCCGTTCTAAGACAATCAAATAAACTTAAAGTTTATTTGTTCGTCTTAGAACGGCAGTGTGGTCTAAGAAAACAACACCTAATTTAAAGGTGTTACGTCGAAAATATCTCATAATTAAAAAGATTTCTTTCATAGTTCCATACCCAAACTAGTAACTGTACAGCAAACGGAATAAAAAAGGTAAAGGGATAAGGGATTAATAAAAATAACATTTACATACATCTACTAGAAAAATAAGATGCAGTTTAAGTGTTTTAATTTTCTAGCTCTTTCTTGTGGTCTTAGGAACTTGAATATTGAAAGATGCTATAATCATATACTTGTATTCTATACAACTATATTTACATAGTAGGTGCATTAGAAGGGGGGGGGGATTGGTAAAGCACCCTAAAAAGTTGAGGGAAGAGATGAACCGTTAAATTATGTTTTCAGTTAAGAAGCTGATTAAATTTAGCTAGTAGTGTGGCGTGGAATGAATATCTGATATTCACCTATAGTTCCAGTTACGTAGCAACCATTAAATTAAAAAATGAATAAATTTGAAACATTAAAAACTTTATTTGAATGCTAGCTGGTACGCTAAAGGTACATGATCAGGGTTCCTTCTAAAGTGGCTGAATCGGGTTTCCCTTCCTCTTACAAGACCAATATTAGGTAAAGTTTGCAAATAATTTTATATTCTAAGGAATTTGAGTCTATTTCTATTCTTTCTGAATCCTTCCTAATCTTATTCCCGAGGGCACCCACGCCCATATATATAACGCTGAGTTTAATAGAATGGGACTATAGATTGGAAATTCAAGCTAAGATGGAATTTGAGCTTGTATTGACAAATGCATTTTATTAGCTCTTCTTAGGTTTTAAGATGGTTTGTTTTATTCTGATAGAATGTTGAAAATTGTGTTTCTTGTTCAGACTTAAAAATGAATAGTTTTATGGACACATTATGTGATACAATTTTACGTTATGAACTATTTTTCATTTCTTTGACATTAGATCTTACCAAAAATGCCAATTTTGTTAAAATCATTGCTTTTCAAGAAGAAATTTACATGAGAATGTCAAATATTATTATTATAAATATAGTATAATATATTAAATATATAAATATATATAATAATATAATATATATAAATATAAATATAATCAAATAATTATTATAAATATAATTATTATAATTATAAATATTTTCGATATAGTTATTATATTTTCGACCATGCTGAACAAAATGTCTATCTCAAAATTTTGATCGGTTGGCTTTGGGGGAAAAATGAGCGTGGGAGGGGGCCTAGTTGCCCTCTGTTTTTTTGGTCACTTAAAAAGGGCACTAGAACTTTTAATTTCCGTTCGAATGAGCCCTCCCACGATATTTTTGCAGATAGGAGCTTGAAACCTCTACAGTAGGGTTATCTGATACGCTGAATCTGATGGTGTGATTTTTCACTAAGGTTCTATAGCTTCTAGGTGGTGCTTCCTTCTTTCTTTGAAAATCAGGCAACTTTTCTCAGGCACGTAACTTTTGATGGGTAGACTAAACTTTATATTTTAAAATCAGCATTAAAATCTGATTCTTTTGATGTATCTATTGGTATCAAAATTCCGTTTTTTAGAGTTTTCGGTTACTATTGAGCCGGGTCGCTCCTTACTTTACACTTCGTTACCACGAACTGTTTGATTTGCGGAAACATTAAAAAATAGCATCGAGATAAGGTCATTTTTATTGTGATCTGTGAAACTACTAAAAAGGGTAACAGACCATTTTATCCTACAATGTTTAAATTAGTATAAACGTGCTGCTTAAAGAGGACTAAACATACATCACCACAATCTGAAGAAATGGGATGTACAGATTAGAAAATTGATTAGTCAAATGAACAAGCTTGGAAAACAAATTTGGGTCGGTCGAAAACAGGATCAGCCGCTTTGTGGCATGTTTGAAACAGGTTTTTGTGTGGCATGGCCGCATAGAAACAAAAATGAATTCTTGTCGAAAAGGGGCATGTTTAAGAGCTGACGTCACAAGACTTGTTTTGTTTCGTAAGCTAATACGAAGGTGATGACATGCCAATTCTAAACCAAAAATGACTCTATGGAAATGCGGCACGTTTAGGCATTACGTAAAAAACTGGTTTCTGTCACAAAACTTGAATGTCTCTTGTTTTGGCTTTTGCCAAGGATACAAAGACATATCCATCGTATATATGGGTCTGCTAATTACGAGTTATGGAGTTTGTACTTTGAATAGAAGATGGCATATGAGACGCGAATCTCTTATTTTTAAGTGCTATTTGAAGTCTAATTTTGGATGTGTCAAACGTTCACAGATCTAGATAAATATTTGCAGGTACTGCAGATTATCCCATATACAGGTTTTAATGTGTCCTTCGCAGTGAAATCAGTGACCGGTAGCACTAATTTATGAAAAGTTTGGCGGGGATATTTTTCCACTGTTTGTGTTGTTCCAATAAAATACCAAGACAGGTTGTTTTTCAATAAGAATTCTTGCAAACGGTATTTTATTAATCTAAAGGGTTGGTTTAAAAAGTAGTTCTTAATTAAAAATTTGAAATAAACTTGCCTGAAAATCTCTAATGCTTAGCAAACTTTCATATGTCAAAACACTATTAACTGGGAAATTTGATTCAGGAGGCCCTTTTTAAGACTTAGGAAAAAAGGTTTAACTTTACCGTAAAGAGCAGGGTATTGAGGAGGAGGCACCGCACAAAATATATTAATTTCTGTTTTTTTTTCTTAAGTTTTAGTGTTGCTCCGTGCTTTCAGTTGAAAAAAAAATAAAAAAAAATAGTTTTTCTTAAAATTTAATTTCTGATCTTTTTTCGAATAATAACGAGACACACACCTCTCCCATTCATGGCAATTTCCCAAAGGAAAACTCCCCAAGGAGAGTTCCCACGCGCAAGATAGTACCCCCATGAATTTTACCTCGTAAAAGTTTCATGCTTACTGCAAATGCCCATCCCCCCCCCCCCCCCCCCCCAAAAAAAAATCTTGTTCACTATTCTGGACGAAAAATTCTTCTGAACATAATCTAACTCGAAAAAATACTTGTTTTTTTTTAACTTTATTTATGATCTTTTTTTTAATTCATACCAAAAATCACCTCTATGTTGAAATTTTTCAAAGGTCCTTCCCTCCAACAGGAAGTTTTCTTGTGTGGAAATTTTACAGCAGAGAATTATACTGATGATAGTTCTTCATGGATTACTTCTCATGAGGTAAATGAGTAAATTTTGCTTATGAATTCAGGCAAACTTCCCCCCGTGTAAATTTTTTGTTGAAGTCAACCATCCCCCCCCACGATTTTTCTGGCGTCCTCTTTCCCTGTTTTTTTTTTTTCACTCTTCCTTTAGAATAAACTTGTATATTTGGTCAATTATTGGCCCCTTTGTCAAATTGCCCCCCCCCCAAAGATTTTGCTCATTGGCGCTTTGTCACATTGCCCCACCCCTCCCACCAATATTTTGCTATCGATCCGCCCCTGGACTAGAGCTCTCAATTGCTGATCTAATCAGCATCCTCCAGAGTATCAGTGATCACAAGGTGGAGTTGCAGATGACGAAGGGCAGTCCCCCTTCCATATGTAATAGATCCCTGCTTATTTTGGGATTTAATGATACTCTAATTTCATTTCATGATAACAGCGTAGACCAGAAATATTCCCAGAATGCAGACCAAAAAGTAATCCAGATACATTTTTTTAAAGTTTCTTTTGTCCCCTCCTCAAACAATACATATCCCCCCAAAAAATAAAAATTCTGGTTATGGCCCTGGTGATTATACATCGTTTTTTACTCCCGCAAGGCCCTTGTCTCTCACTTAGAACTAATTCTGTATTTATCTGATGGTTCCATTAGAACTGTGATGTTTTGGCATTAAAATACACCATTTGAGATATCCCCCTCCCTCCCAAACTGCAGAATACTCACAGGATTCTATTGTAGAAGTTGAAGGGCCTTTTTAAGTTTATAATTTGTCCACTGCTTACAGATAGGATTTGTTATTGGAAAACTTTGAAGATATTTTGTGCAACCTGCAAATCCCTAATTTTAACTGTCAGCTGTCAAGTTCGTGCTTTCTTTTTCATAAGAAACACGGTACTTGTTTAGAATCTAGGTACACACGCGAGAAGTGGAGTGTCATTAATTCCAATGAAATAAAACAAAAAAATTGGAGGGCAACTTGGGCCCCTCCCACGCTCATTTTTTTTTCCGAAGTCACCCAATTAAAATTCTGAGATAGCCATTTTGTTCAACATAGTCGAAAATCTAATAAATATGTCTTTTAGGATGACTTAATCCCCCACAGTCCCCAGGGGAAGGGCTGCAATTTATGAACTTTGCCCCTTGTTTACATATTGTATTGGTTATTATGAAGTTTACAGACATTTTCATGAAGGATTTTTTTTTCTGGTGGGGGGGGGGGGGGCAGGAGGAGGGGTTACTCTTGGGGGAAAATCTTTCCGTGGAGGATGTTTCCTTTCGGTTTTCTTTTTTTCCTTTTTATTCCTTGGGGTAAGGGACATTTCTATGAAGGGTGGCGCCAGATTTCCCAGCATTATTTAAAAACGATCAGAAATTAAATTAAAAAAAAACAAGTTTTTTCAACTGAAACTAAGAAGCAACATAAGAACTTAAAACGAACAGAAATTATTACGTATATGAGTGGGATCACCCCCAAGTCAATACCTCGCTCTTTACGCTATAGTTTTTTTTTAGTGCTTTCAAAAGAGCTATTTATTCTAATTAAACAGCCTTTGTGATTCAGGGATTTGTGATTTAAACAAATTTTTAACTTTAGCGTAAAGAACGTGGTATTGACTAAGGGGAGAACCCCCTCATATACGTAATAACATATACGTAATAAAAAAAACAATATAAAAAACAAGCGATACGGCTCAATAGTAATCAAAACTTTTAAAAAACTTTTTTTAATGCTAATTCTAAATATATAAATTTTATTAAGTTTAGTATTACTCATAAAAGGATACGAGCCTGAGAAAATTTGCCTGAATTTTGAAAGAGAGGGGAAACATCCCCTACAAGTGAAATAATTTTAATGAAAATCAAACCGTCAGATTCAGCGTATCAGAAAGCCCTATTACATATGTTTCAAGCTCATATCTGCAAAAATCTGCAACTTTGTATTTTTTGCCAGAAGAAAGATCACGGAGGCGTGTTTATTTTGTTTTTCAGGGGTAATCGTACCGACCCATTGGCCCTAGAACATCAAGAGAGAGCTCATTCGAACGGAAATTAAAAGTTAAAGTGCCCTTTTCAGTGACCAAAAATGCTGGAGGGCAACTTGGCCCCCTCCCACGCCCTGTTTTTCCCAAGTTTCGTCTGATCAAAATTTTGAGATAGCCATTCTGTCCAGCATAGTTGAATAACCCAAAAAATATATCAAACAGTTCGTGGTAACGAACAATAAGTAAGGAGCGACCCGGCTCAATGGTAACCGAAACTCTAAAAAACGGATTTTTGATACCAATAGATACATCAAAAGAATCAAATTTTAATTCTTTTCTTTAAAAGTTTCTTTTGTCCCCTCCTCAAACAAAACATATCCCCCAAAAAATAAAAATTCTGGTTATGGCCCTGGTGATTATACATCGTTTTTTACTCCCGCAATGCCCTTGTCTCTCACTTAGAACTAATTCTGTATTTATCTGATGGTTCAATTAGAACTGTGATGTTTTGGCATTAAAATACACCATTTGAGATATCTCCCTCCCTCCCAAACTGCAAAATATACTCACAGGATTCTATTGTAGAAGTTGAAGGGCCTTTTTTAAGTTAATAATTTGTCCACTGCTTACAGATAGGATTTGTTATTGGAAAACTTTGAAGATATTTTGTGCAACCTGCAAATCCCAAATTTTAACTGTCAGCTGTCAAGTTCGTGCTTTCTTTTTCATAAGAAACAACGGTACTTGTTTAGAATCTAGGTACACACGCGAGAAGTGGAGTGTCATTAATTCTAATGAAATAAAACAAAAAATTGGAGGGCAACTTGGCCCCTCCCACGCTCATTTTTTTTCCGAAGTCACCCAATAAAATTCTGAGATAGCCATTTTTATTCAACATAGTCGAAAATCGGGCACAGCCCCTTTCATATACGGAATAATTTCTGTTCGTTTTAAGTTTTAACGTCGTTCCTTACTTTCAGTAAAAAAAAAAACTTGTTTTTTTTTTTTAAATTTAATTTTAGTAAAGTGCTATGTATGTTCTGGCCTTTGGAATGCATAGGAGTTTTTTACAGTGCCGTAATTTCTTCAAAATCCTGGGAAGGGGGGGTGGTGATAAAGCTGGAGCCAAGTTATCCAAATTAAGTGAAAATGACAGTGAATATTTTTGTTTGGGGGGGGGTGCAACGGAAACGAAAAAATAAACAAAAATGCCAAATTGATATGTACTCCCTTATGATTTCTGGGAATACTTCTGGTGTACGCTGTTGCTATGAAAGTAGAGAGTAACATTAAACCCCAAAATGAGCAGAATTTTAGCTCGTTTTTGACTCTGACTCGGTTAGTTATTATTTAATTTCTGTTCGTTTTGGGTTTCATTTATTTAATGAGGATGATTGGTAGTATCTTCTGCTGGGGCGAGGGGCAGACTGAGGTCGAGGGAGGGCTTTGGTTCTGAAGAGGTAGTTCCCCTCCATGCCCCACATCAAATTACGCCCCTGGGTTTTGAGCCCTACTCATGTTAATTTCTGCTCGTCGTTTGACTCTGACTCGGTTATTTATTTAATTTCTGTTCGTTTTGGGTTTCATTTATTTAATGAGGAATGATTGGTAATAGTTTTATGCTTGACAGGTCATTTCATTCTATTTCGCTCATTCTTAGTTTAATGGAGTTCATTTCTAGTTTTTTTGATTTTGAATTGAAGTTATCAAGTATTTTGCAATAGGTTGCATAGGTTGAATCAAGACGCTGGGTAATTGTAAACAGAGAAAAGCCAAGACAGATAGTCCAAGTAATTGAGAGGCCTTCCTTTTGAAAGATTATTTTGTGGAAAAAGTTTTTTTATTTAATGTCAATATTAAGAACGAACACAAATTAATTTTAAAGACTTTTTCCACAAAACAAATTTTTCAAATAAAAGTAAAGAGCTCCATTGAGCCAAACATGGGTAGAAATAAATTCAAATAATTTTTCAGTTTTGCTTCTAACTCTACTTTTTACCTTGCTTGCTTAAACTTGGTCACAACCCGGTTCTAGGAGTTTACCCCCCCCCTCCTCCTCCCAGTATTTACCACCCTAAAAAATACCCCCTCAAGAAATAGTTCTACCCCCTCCATGGAAAATAGCCCCGTGGAAAATACTTCACCAGAAAATATCCCTAAGAAAATACCCCCCCCCTCCAGAAAATACCCCAGTGGGAAATAAGACTTTCCAAATTTGATATTTTTATTTTGGTTTTGTTTTTTTATTTTCCCTAGCGGAAAACAATTTTATTTCTTGTGTATTATAGGCCACTCACTCAAATTAACGCTTTGTAAAAACTCGAAAACAAATTGTTTATCTCTCACTGCCATCTTTATTTCAAAGTACTTACTCTACCACTGAATTCCAGCAAACCCTTAATTATTCAATGCAAATGAACTTTTGCCATTGGTTTCATATTAGCTTATAGAACAAAAATAAGTTTTTTTGACATGATGCCTATACGTGCCACATTTCGATAGAGTCGTTTTTGGTTTTGGTTCAGAATTAAGCTTAAGAACACAACAAACAATTGGCATGACACGTATCAGTTCATGCACCGTTTTCCTTTCTTTTCTTTTCTTTTTTTTTTAGCCGTTTTCGGACAAGGAGCTTCATTTTTTTGTTTTCTGTTATTTCGGGCAATTTGTAAAAGTTTCGGCTTTAGGATTAGCTTAAAACAAACAAGTCTTGTGACGTCAGCTCTTAAACATGCCCCTTTTCGACAAGAATTCAGTTTTTTGTTTCTATGCGGCCATGCCACACAAAAACCTGTTTCAAACATGCCACAAAGCGGCTGATCCTGTTTTCGACCGACCCAACAAATTTAAAGTTATATTTTGTGCCACCGCAGGTTACCAACTACAACCCGGGGCCTCCCAAGGGGGGGGGGGGGGCATCCACCCCCCCTCCTCTCCCAGCTTTTTTTGGCATTCGGTAAAAGTTTCGGCGAAGGGCGAAAATTTTGCCAGAAATCTTGAAAAATCGGCCAAAATTTAGCAAAATTCTTGATTTCTGCAGAAAATTCGGCATAAATCAGGTAGCGATTCGGTAAAATTTATGAAGATCACCCCCCCCCCTGATGAAATGAGCCTCGGGACGCTTCTTAATACTACCTCTAAAGGCAAGGTTTGATCAAGTGCTAATACCGATCTTTTACCAGTACATCTATTCACCCTCTTTTGGGTCTCCTTCCACCTGCCACTACCTCCCATCAGCACATTCTATCAAAGCCATTTGGTGATCGCTGCCAAAGGACTAATGGCATATCTATCACTTTATGGCCCTGCAAAGAAAAGTCTACATGATTAAATGTAGGCTAAAAAGGTTTACTACCTGCCATTTTATAAATGAGGGCAAATATTGAAAAGAACAAATACTAATAAGAGAAAAACAAAAGGAAGCATTAATGCTCTGAGAGACACAGATGTGATTTAAATGCTCTCACCACGTGAGGCAATGGTGAAACCTTGAATGGAGATACTCTTTTCTTCCTGGTAGTCTTTCCCACCCTTTCTAATTTGATGAAAAGAAGAAACGGTCTTCCCATGGCTGAGGTGCTTAAAGCTCCCAACTTCCCAATCATTCCTTGCAAAACTGCAATATAAATAGGTTAATTCCACTGCCCATAAAATCTTGCATGACTTCTGGATTTTGTCCGTTCTCATTTCCTTTTTTTTTTCTTTTTTTTTTTGATACGGGATACTTGCATGCTATCTTTTGCTTAGGTCAGTCTGTGTGTTGTTTAGTTCTATCTTACAAACTATTTCCAAATTTTTATTGTAAGAAGGTTAACAGTGGAAACGGGGTTGAATTTGTTGAAAAACTGAAAATTTTATCTTTAACAACAAAGAAAAAAGAACAACCTTGTTTTTATTTCTGTTGCTACGCTTGATATTTATAGATAGCCGTGTCCACAGTCAAGAATCTTTAAGGGTGCATCATGATAGTGAGTAAGAACTTGTGATAAAAGTGACATTCTTTTTTCCCTAAGTTATTTCTTTTTATACCATGGATGCTTTACTTTTAAGTCTTAAAATATATCTCTGAAGCAATTTTGAAGCTGATAATAATGCGATTTGGGCACACTTTGTAAAAATAAAAAAGTATCCATGACTGCTAAAAAAAATCAATTAACATACCTAACAACAACAACATTGATTTAAAGGGTTAGGAAATCATGGATAACATAAAAACTAGCAATAAGGAGGTATTTACAAATCTCTAGATAGTTGGCCTTCATTGGATATAAGGTCAGAGTAGCAGCTTGCCAATTTTGATTCCTAAGAAATCAAAAAATATAGAATCTGAAATTCTGGATACCGATTGATAGTTTGGACTCTCGAGAAAATGAAAAAGTAATGTGGATAGCAATTAAATCTCCATATGTACGGATGCCCGTGGGATTACTGTTTGCTAAAATCATTACGTGTGGCAAGCAATTGGGACAAATTGTAATCTAGAACCATTTACGATGTGACAAAAAATTATAACAAATTGTATACTACCTCTAACCCCCTTTCTTTCTTCGACATCTAAAAGTACGCACTCACCAGAATTAAAAATTTATTTTTGCAAGAAAGTATCCATGGTTGCCATACATTATGTCTGGGGAAATATTTATCATGTAATCTATTTTATTTATTCGTTTTCTTAGGGTACCGGAATTAGCATGTTGCTATCACGACTTGAGATGATTTTAGGTCCCGAAATTAGCTAGTTGCAATCCAAACTTTAGATCCCAAAGAGCATTGCCCTAGGTACCAATGGTAGTAGTGTGAGTGTAATAGATACGAAACTTACATGGAAACTTACACCTGAGGCAATAGGCACCACGAAACTTACATGAAAATATACATTGGAATTGCGCAAGAAAAACCCACATTTTTTAATTGTTTGATTGACGTGTTTGGGGAGATTACGTTCCTTGGCACCTTTTCAGAGCATGTACTTATGGATGCCTTTCCAAGCAAGATGGTTAAACATGCTTTTACAATCGGAAATGTTTGATTAACATTTGCAAAAAGGGGTAATGGGATTTGCGAATTGGAGTGTAGGATTTGCGAATTTGATCCTATTGAGGATTGACTTGAAATAAAAATTTTTAACAAGAAATGACTGAAAAGTGTTTTGGAGGAGATAGGGTGATTGTGTACTGTATAATACACAAGTGATGTTTTGGACAGTGTTGTCAATTTAAAATAGTTTAGAAATAAAAAAATTTAACAAGAAATGGCTGAAAAGTGTTTTGAGGGAGATGGGTTGCATGGAGGGTTGAGTTGCACGAGGGTTTCAGTTAAAGGGGGTACAGTTACACGGGGTTTAGTTAAATGGGGTCGAGTTGCACGAGGGTTCAGTAGCACGAGGGTTTCAGTAGCACGGGGGTTCAGTTGTACGGGGTTTCGGTTATACAGGGGTTCAGTTACATGGGGGGTTCAGTTGCACGGAGGGTCGAGTTGCACGAGGGGTCAGTTACATGCGGGTTCAGTTACACGGGGTTTAGTTAAATGGGGGTCGAGTTGCACGAGGGTTCAGTAGCACGGGGGCTCAGTTGCACGGGGTTTGAGTCATTTTTTACGGGGTTTGAGAGACTCTGTTGCCTGATTCCGTGTGGTTTTAGTTTACTTGGTGCACATTAAAAAAAAAAAAACGATAGAAATAGTTATTTCTTTCAAAAATCTTTTCCGATAGAGAAATGCTCCCTTTTGGAAAAACGGGCATCGCAAGCCTGTGTTATCTTAGAGATTAATGCGTAACTCGAGACATCTTGGTAAAGTTTTTAATAGAGGCTGTTTCCAAAAGATTTAGAATTCATTAACTTTAGTGTTGCCAGTCAAAAGCTATGAGTTTGAGAAAATTGCCTGATTATCGAAAAATGAAGAAACACCTTCCAAAAGTCGACAGGAATGGGATTGTCTTGAGGGAGGAATTTTCCATGGAAGAGGTGGAGGGTATTTTTACGTGAAAACAATTTCAATCATGGCCAGCCCCCCGCGATCAGAAATTAAATTATAAAAAAAGTTTCTTCAACTGAAAGTAAGGAGCAACATCAAAACTTAAAAACGGACAGAAAAAATTTTCTTACAAAAACTAGTGTTTACGTTCAAAAAAGCTTTCTAGTTTAGTTTTTACGAAAAAATGGCTTATTTTCGTTCCAAAGCTGAGCTTTTTCATAACCAAAGGTTCACATTAGGTTCACATTTGACCCAGCAAAATGTATTTTCTATAATTTTCATACAAAAACTAGTGTTTACGGTAAAAAAAAGCTTTATAGTTTAGTTTTTTACGGAAATGGCTTATTTTCGTTCCAAAGCTGGGCTTTTTTTTTTCTAACCAAAGGTTCACATTTGACCCAGCGAAATGTATTTTTCTATAATTTTCTTACAAAAACTAGTGTTTACAGTCAAAAAATCTTTATAGTTTAGTTTTTACGGAAATGGCTTATTTTCGTTCCAAAGCTTGGATTTTTCATAACCAAAGGTTCACATTTGACCCAAAGAAATGTATTTTCTATAATTTTCTTACAAAAACTAGTGTTTACGGTCTAAAAAAAAGCTTTATAGTTTAGTTTTTACGGAAATGGCTTATTTTTCGTTCCAAAGCTGCGCTTTTTCATAACCAAAGGTTCACATCTGACCCAGCGAAATGTATTTTCTATAAATTTTCTTACAAAAACTAGTGTTTACAGTAAAAAAAAGCTTTATAGTTTAGTTTTTACGGAAATGGCATATTTTCGTTCCAAAGCTTGGCTTTTTTTCATAATCAAAGGTTCACATTTGACCCAAAGAAATGTATTTTCTATAATTTTCTTACAAAAACTAGTGTTTACGTTCAAAAAAGCTGTATAGTTTAGTTTTTATGGAAATGGCTTATTTTCGTTCCAAAGCTGGGCTTTTTCATAACCAAAGGTTCACATTTGACCCAAAGAAATGTATTTTCTATAATTTTCTTACAAAAACTAGTGTTTTACGGTCAAAAAAGCTTTATAGTTTAGTTTTTACGGAAATGGCTTATTTTCGTTCCAAAGCTTGGCTTTTTCATAACCAAAGGTTCACATTTGACCCAAAGAAATGTATTTTCTATAATTTTCTTACAAAAACTAGTGTTTACGGTCAAAAAAGCTTTATAGTTTAGTTTTTAACGGAAATGGCTTATTTTCGTTCCAAAGCTGCGCTTTTTCATAACCAAAGGTTCACATCTGACCCAGCGAAATGTATTTTCTATAATTTTCCTTACAAAAACTAGTGTTTACGGTAAAAAAAAAGCTTTATAGTTTAGTTTTTTACGGAAATGGCTTATTTTCGTTCCAAAGCTTGGCTTTTTTCATAACCAAAGGTTCACATTTGACCCAAAGAAATGTATTTTCTATAATTTTCTTACAAAAACTAGTGTTTACGTTCAAAAAAGCTTTATAGTTTAGTTTTTACGGAAATGGCTTATTGTCGTTCCAAAGCTGGGCTTTTTTCATAACCAAAGGTTCACATTAGGTTCACATTGACCCAGCGAAATGTATTTTCTATAATTTTCTTAAAAAAAAACTAGTGTTTACGGTAAAAAAAAAGCTTTATAGTTTAGTTTTTTTTACGGAGATGGCTTATTTTCGTTCCAAAGCTGGGCTTTTTTTTTTTTCTAACCAAAGCTCCAAATTTGACCCAGCGAAATGTATTTTCTATAATTTTTCTACAAGAAACTAGAGTTTACGGTCAAAAACCCTTATTAGCTCAGATTTTATAGGAATAGTTTTATTTTTCGATCCGAAAATAGACTAAAGTTTTCAGATTTGAACCAGAGAATTGTATTCTCCATAATTTTCTTACATCTTTGGAAATCATTAACGATAACAAACATGTTTTCGACCAGATGAGTTTTTGAAAGCACATTCAGCATGGCGTTGCGCTTTTTTTTTTTTTATCATGAGCCCTTTAGAGACCAATTTGATCAACTTGGAGAAAGTTCAAATAGAATGTGTTAGTGATATTGATATTAGTGTGTAAACTACAAACTGACAAAAAATATCAGAACTTTTTTTTCTTGTAGCCTTGACTTTGAAGACATTTCTTCATCTTAATTGGCTTTAGAAATATCATGCAAAATAAAACTAGTGAAAATAATTTAGGTCGTATGATATTTTTTTTTTTTAATGCAGTAGTTTTGTAGTAAGGACACTCGATATCCTAAAAGTGTCTGATTAAAACTTTTACCTTGAGCATCGATGTTGTTAGCAGAATTTCAAAAGGATCATTTATGAGTGCTGGCGTATCTGATGAAATAATTTAGGTCGTATGATAAATTTAATTACATTTTTTTTTAATACAGTAGTTTTCAGTAAGGACATTCGATATCCTAAAAGTGTTTGATTCAAACTTTTACCTCAGGAATGGGATTGTCTTGAGGGGGGAATTTTCCATGGAAGAGGTGGAGGGTATTTTTACGTGAAAACAACTTCAACCGTGCCCAGCCCCCCGCGATCAGAAATTAAATTATAAAAAAGTTTCTTCAACTGAAAGTAAGGAGCAACATCAAAACTAAAAACGGACAGAAAATAGAGGCTGTTTCCAAAGATTTAGGATTCATTAACTTTAGTGTTCCCAGTCAAAAGCTATGAGTTTGAGAAAATTGCCTGATTATCGAAAATGAAGAAACACCCTCCAAAAGTCGACAGGAATGGGATTGTCGCGAGGGGGGAATTTTCCGTGGAAGAGGTGGAGAGTATTTTTACGTGAAAACAACTTCAACCGTGCCCAGCCCACCGCGATCAGAAATTAAATTATAAAAATAGTTTCTTCAACTGAAAGTAAGGAGCAACATCAAACCTTAAAAAAACGCTACCAAAAGTCGACAGGAATGGGATTGTCTTGAGGGGGGAATTTTCCATGGAAGAGGTGGAGGGTATTTTTACGTGAAAAAAACTTCAACCGTGCCCAGCCCCCCGCGATCAGAAATTAAATTATAAAAAAAAGGTTTCTTCAACTGAAAGTAAGGAGCAACATCAAAACTTAAAAACGGACAGAAAATAGAGGCTGTTTCCAAAAGATTTAGGATTCATTAACATTTTCAACTTTATTTTTTTTTCTTTTTGTACATGTCTTTAAAATGTCAAAATATGCTTACGGTTCTAACAATTGTGCTCTATGATTGGTCAGAGACACGATGTGGCTTTTCCCACTGGTATTCTATGACCGGTTATCGACACTAGCTAGTCTATTGCATGTATTAAATCAGTAGTTTTTTACGCAGTGGAAGGATAAACACATAAGTCATATCTTAAAAAAAAAAAGTGAAGATGGAACATTTTAATAGAGCGTGTTTACATAACAAGGTTATTGTAGCATTGAATGCCGACAAGGAGAAGTATTTAAACTATGAAACAAGTACAAGTGGTAGCACTATTGAAAATGTATGCATGCATTGTCATGACAGTAAGGAATTAAATTTCTTTGGAATACCGAAAAAATTCAACTCTTATGATGGTGGTTATGCGAGATTGAGATCTCCAGAGATGATTGCACTCAAAGAGAATGCTAACATAAAAATAATTGTTGATGATAGAGGACAACTCCTTGCTACCGCTGCAGGTAACGCATTACCTACGGATACACTCAATCATCAGCTTTCGGGTATTAGCATTCAACGGAAGGCTAATAAAAGAAAGGCTTACTCTGCTACTACTAATATCGTAAACCATATCTTGTTTACGTGCCGAAACTGTTACCTGTGTAAAAATAATGTGTTAAATAACTGCAATATCAAGAGAGAACATGGTGAACTATTTTATGGAACAGATTCAAAATGTCCAAAGTTAATCATTGATATTAATAATATATCATAATATATTTTTTGTATTAATATTCTACATAGCATTATTTCATTAAAAATATTACATTGTTATGTGTTCATTATTTTTTAGAGTAAGCTAGCATATCAAGCTTTTAGAATGTCCATTAAAACATCAGATATGTAAGAAAAGGAATTTGCGTACATCTATTGTCAGACACACTATTTCCGTAAAATCTGAGCTATTAAGGGTTTTTGACCGTAAACTCTAGTTTTTTGTAAGAAAATTATGGAAAATACAATTCTCTGGTTCAAATGTGAAACTTAAGTCTATTTTTGGATCGAAAAATAAAACTATTTCTTAAAATCTGAGCTAATAAGGGGTTTTTTTTTGACCGTAAACTCTAGTTTCTTGTAAGAAAATTATGGAAAATACATTCTCTAGTTCAAATGTGAAACTTAAGTCCAGTTTTGGATACTCATATTGATGAGGACCGATGGTTCTAATTCAATAATTTTTTTTTCATAAAACAAACTATTTTTTAAAATTTGAAATTATTCAACTTTATTTATTTTTATCTTTTTCTTTTGTACATATCTTAAAATGACAAAATATCTTTCTTGAATTCACCTGCGCGCACGTAACCTCGTCTAAATTAAACCTTAAAAATGAAATAAAGCTATGTCGACTTTGCATATTTTATTCAACATATCCGACATTGATGCAGAAAAAGCATAGTTTGTTACTTACTTACTTACATTTTTTTTCATAATTTCTTGAATTAAATTTCTGTATTGTGCATCCAAATGGGGAATTCAAGAAAGAGTTTGTTACTTACTTGCGATTTTTTCATAATTTCTTGAATAAAGTATCTGTATTGTGTATCCAAGGGGTGACTTCAAGAAAGAGTGTGTTACTTACTTACAAATATTTTCATTTTTCTTGAATGAAATGTCTTCTTTGTGTATCCAAGAGGTGAATTCAAGAAAGAGTTTGTTACTTACTTACTTACTTACCTACTTACAATTTTTTCATAATGACATAATGACATATCCAACAACGGATGTTGATAAAGAATTTATTCATTCTGATACCTAGATTTTGTCAATGTTACCTCATGTGTCTGACAATAGATGTATGCAAATTCCTTTTCTCAAATCTCCGATGTTTTAATATACATTCTAAACTGTTGATATGCTAGCTTACTCTAAAAATAATGAAAACATAACAATGTAATGCATAATATATTTTTAATGAAATAATGCTATGTAGAATATTAATACAAAATGATATAGACTAGTTTTTATTACCATGTCTAATGCATTTATCACGATCAGGTAAGTCCTTAGGTATCCAGTGCGCGAAGAACCTGACCTCGTCTTCAGGACGATGATAAACCCCTTCAAATTTAGGACACTTAAATTCTTCTAGATTGAAAAGTGGAATCCTAGGGTCACATTTTTGAATTAAAACTTTATCTGTAGGTACATTACCCTTTACATAGAGTGCTTCAACCCCGAAAAAGCTGCAAATTTCATTGACTTCCTCCTGGACATTTCTAAGTTCCTGACCACTATTATTAAATGGTGTAATCACTCTATCGTAGAGTCCCAGTCTGTTTATACGATGTAATGTAGTACTCCACAAGCTTTTATCATACTCATACATGTTGTAGTTCACTATCCAATGATAACAGTCGATTTCTTCGAATTCCATTGACAATAATAAAAATGCACATTCAAATATAACACCACAAGATGATTTTTTCAAACCGATAAATTCTGTGTCATAGAGTCCTATCATCTTGTAAGCTATTAATGTAGTTGTTAAGAAGAGAAATACATCATCAAACTTTTATACCTTCGCTCAAGGTCGAATGGAGTTATGGTTAGGGGGATGACTCCTAAAAGCATCTGAATTCATTTTGGAGAAGAGTCATAAAACCCTTAGAATTCATTGCGGGGACGAGTCATAGAACTCTCGGTATCTCTTGCATGCAAATGAAGTATGGAAATTACATTTTTTATAATTTCTGTATTGTGTATCCAAGAGGTGAATTCAAGAAAGATATTTTGTCATTTTAAGATATGTACAAAAGAAAAAGATAAAAAATAAATAAAGTTGAATAATTTCGAAGTTTAAAAAAATAGTTTTTTTTTATAAAAAAAAATATTGAATTAGAACCATCAGTCCTCATCATTATGAGTATCCAAAACAGGACTTAAGTTTCACATTTGAACTAGAGAATTGTATTTTTCATAATTTTATTACAAGAAACTAGAGTTTTACGGTCAAAAACCCTTATTAGCTCAGATTTTAAGGAAATAGTTTTATTTTTCGATCCAAAAAATAGACTTAAGTTTCACATTTGAACCAGAGAATTGTATTTTCCATAATTTTCTTACAAAAAACTAGAGTTTACGGTCAAAACCCTTAATAGCTCAGATTTTACGGAAATAGTGTGTCTGACAATAGATGTACGCAAATTCCTTTTTTTACATCTCTGATGTTTTAATGGACATTCTAAACGCTTGATATGCTAGCTTACTCTAAAAAATAATGAACACATAACAATGTAATGTTTTTAATGAAATAATGCTATGTTAGAATATTAATACAAAAATATATTATGATACATTATTAATATCAATGATTAACTTCGGACATTTTTGAATCTGTTCCATAAAATAGTTTCACCATGTTTCTCTCTTGATATTGTAGTTATTTAACACATTATTTTTACACAGGTAACAGTTTCGGCACGTAAACAAGATATGTTTACGATATTAGTAGCAGAGTAAGCCTTTCTTTTATTAGCCTTCCGTTGAATGCTAATACCCGAAAGCTGATGATTGAGTGTATCCGTAGGTAATGCGTTACCTGCAGCAGTAGCAAGGAGTTGTCCTCTATCATCAACAATTATTTTTATGTTAGCATTCTCTTTGAGTGCAATCATCTCTGGAGATCTCAATCTCGCATACCAACCATCATAAGAGTTGAATTTTTTCGGTATTCCAAAGAAATTAATTCCTTACTGTCATGACAATGCATGCATACATTTCCAATAGTGCCACCACTTGTACTTGTTTCATAGTTTAAATACTTCTCCTTGTCGGCATCAATGCTACAATAACCTTGTTATGTGAACATGCTCTATTAAAATGTTTCCATCTTCACTTTTTTGTTAAGATATGACTTATGTGTTTATCCTTCCACTGCGTAAAAACTACTGATTTAATACATGCAATAGACTAGCTAGTGTCGATAACCGGTCATAGAATACCAGTGGGAAAGCCACATCGTGTCTCTGACCAATCATAGAGCACAATTGTTAGAACCGTAAGCATATTTTTGACATTTTAAGACATGTACAAAAAAAAAAAAAATAAAGTTGAAAATGTAATGAATCCTAAATCTTTTGGAAACAGCCTCTATTTTCTGTCCGTTTTTAAGTTTTGATGTTGCTCCCTTACTTTCAGTTGAAGAAACTTTCTTTTTTTATAATTTAATTTCTGATCACGGGGGGCTGGGCACGGTTGAAGTTGTTTTCACGTAAAAATACTCTCCACCTCTTCCATGGAAAATTCCCCCTCGAGACAATCCCACGGTTGAAGTTCACGTAAAATAGCCTCCACCTCTTCCATGGAAAATTCCCCCCTCAGACAATCCCATTCCTGTCGACTTTTGGTAGGTTTTTTAAGTTTTGATGTTGCTCCTTACTTTCAGTTGAAGAAACTTTTTTATAATTAAATTTCTGATCGCGGTGGGCTGGGCACTGTTGAAGTTGTTTTCACGTAAAAATACTCTCCACCTCTTCCATGGAAAATTCTCCCCTCGAGACAATCCATTCCTGTCGACTTTTGGAGGGTGTTTCTTCATTTTTCGATAATCAGGCAAATTTCTCAAACTCATAGCTTTTGACTGGCAACACTAAAATTAATGAATCCTAAATCTTTTGGAAACAGCCTCTATTTTCTGTCCGTTTTTAAGTTTTGATGTTGCTCCTTACTTTAGGTTGAAGAAACTTTTTTTATAATTTAATTTCTGATCGCGGGGGGGGGGGGGCTGGCACGGTTGAAGTTGGTATTCACGTAAAAATACCCTCCACCTCTTTCCATGGAAAATTCCTCCCTCAAGGACAATCCCATTCCTGTCGACTTTTGGAAGGTGTTTCTTCATTTTTCGATAATCAGGCAATTTTCTCAAACTCATAGCTTTTGACTGGGAACACTAAAGTTAATGAATCCTAAATCTTTTGGAAACAGCCTCTATTTTCTGTCCGTTTTAAGTTTTGATGTTGCTCTCCTTACTTTCAGTTGAAGAAACTTTTTTATATAATTTAATTTCTGATCGCGGGGGGCTGGGCACGGTTGAAGTTGTTTTCACGTAAAAATACCCTCCACCCTCTTCCATGGAAAATTCTCACCCTCAAGGCAATCCCATTCCTGAGGTAAAAGTTTGAATCAAACACTTTTAGGATATCGAATATCCTTACTGAAAACTACTGTATTAAAAAAAATAATTAAATTTATCATACGACCTAAATTATTTCATCAGATACGCCAGCACTCATAAATGATCCTTTTTGAAATTCTGCTAACAGCATCGATGCTCAAGGTAAAAGTTTTAATCAGACACTTTTAGGATATCGAGTGTCCTTACTAAAAAAACTACTGCATTAAAAAAAAATAAATTAAATTTATCATACGACCTAAATTATTTTACTAGTTTTATTTTGCATGATATTTCTAAAAAGCCAATTAAGATGAAGAAATGTCTTCAAAGTCAAGGCTACAAGAAAAAAAGTTCTGGATATTTTTTTGTCAGTTTGTAGTTTACACACTAATATCAATATCACTAACAATTCTATTTGAACTTTCCCAAGTTGATCAAATTGGTCTCTAAAGGGGCTCATGATAAAAAAAAAATAGCGCACGCCATGCTGAATGTGCTTTCAAAAACTCATCTGGTCGAAAACATGTTTGTTATCGTTAATGATTTCCAAAGATGTAAGAAAAATTGGAGAATACAATTCTCTGGTTCAAGTCTGAAACTTTAGTCTATTTTCGGATCGAAAAATAAAACTATTCCTATAAAATATGAGCTAATAAGGGTTTTTGACCGTAAACTCTAGTTTCCTTTTAGGAAAATTATAGAAATACATTTCGCTGGGTCAAATTTGAACCTTTGGTTAGAAAAAAGCCCAGCTTTGGAACGAAAATAAGCCATCTCCGTAAAAACTAAACTATAAAGTTTTTTTTTTTACCGTAAACACTAGTTTTTTTAAGAAAATTATAGAAAATACATTTCGCTGGGTCAAATGTGAACCTAATGTGAACCTTTGGTTATGAAAAAGACCCAGCTTTGGAACGAAAATAAGCCATTTCCGTAAAAACTTAACTATAAGCTTTTTTGAACGTAAACACTAGTTTTTTGTAAGAAAATTATAGAAAATACATTTCTTTGGGTCAAATGTGAAACCTTTGGTTATGAAAAAGCCAAGCTTTGGAACGAAAAATAAGGCATTTTCGTAAAAACTAAACTATAAAGCTTTTTTTTTACCGTAAACACTAGTTTTTGTAAGAAAATTATAGAAAATACATTTCGCTGGGTCAGATGTGAACCTTTGGTTATGAAAAAGCGCAGCTTTGGAACGAAAAATAAGCCATTTCCGTAAAAACTAAACTATAAAGCTTTTTTGACCGTAAAACACTAGTTTTTGTAAGAAAATTATAGAAAATACATTTCTTTGGGTCAAATGTGAAACTTTGGTTATGAAAAAGCCAAACTTTGGAAACGAAAATAAGCCATTTCCGTAAAAACTAAACTATAAAAGCGTTTTTTTGACTGTAAACACTGGTTTTTTGTAAGAAAATTATAGAAAATACATTCTCTGGGTCAAATGTGAACCTTTGGTTAGAAAAAAGCCCAGCTTTGGAACGAAAATAAGCCATTTCCGTAAAAAACTAAACTATAAAGCTTTTTTTTTTTACCGTAAACACTAGTTTTTGTATGAAAATTATAGAAAATACATTTCGCTGGGTCAAATGTGAACCTAATGTGAACCTTTGGTTATGAAAAAGCTCAGCTTTGGAACGAAAATAAGCCATTTCCGTAAAAACTAAACTATAAAGCTTTTTTGAACGTAAACACTAGTTTTTGTAAAAAAAAATTTCTGTCCGTTTTTAAGTTTTGATGTTGCTCCTTACTTTTCAGTTGAAAGAAACTTTTTTTATAATTTAATTTCTGATCGCGGGGGGCTGGCACGGTTGAAGTTGTTTTCACGTAAAAATTACCCTCCACTTCTTCCATGGAAAATTCCTCCCTCAAGACAATCCCATTCCTGTCGACTTTGGAAGGGGTTTCTTCATTTTTCGATAATCAGAGCAATTTTCTCAAACTCATAGCTTTTGACTGGCAAACACTAAAGTTTAATGAATCCTAAATCTTTTGGAAACAGCCTCTATTAAAAACTTTACCAAGATGTCTCGAGTTACGCATTAATCTCTAAGATAACACAAGCTTGCGATGCCCGTTTTTCCAAAAGGGAGCATTTCTCTAATTACAAAGACAGATGCCTTTTAGTTACATCGGAAAAGATTTTTGAAAGAAATAACTATTTCTATCGTTTTTTTTTTAATGGGCACCAAGTAAACTAAAACCACACGGAATCAGGCAACAGTCTCTCAAACCCCGTAAAAATGACTCCAACCCCCGTGCAACTGACCCCCGTGCTACTGAACCCTCGTGCTACTGAACCCTCGTGCAACTCGACCCCATTTTAACTAAACCCCGTGTAACTGAACCCGTATGTAACTAACCCCTCGTGCAACTCAACCCTCCGTGCAACTGAACCCCCCATGTAACTGAAAACCCCTGTATAACCGAAAACCCCGTACAACTGAACCCCCGTGCTACTGAACCCTCCTGCTACTGAACCCTCGTGCATCTCGACCCCATTTAACTTAACCCCCGTGTAACTGTACCCCCTTTAACTGAACCCTCGTGCAGCTCAACCCTCCATGCAACCCATCTCCCTCAAAAACTTTTCAGCCATTTCTTGTTAATTTTTTTTATTTCTAAACTATTTTAATTGACAACACTGTCCAAAACATCACTTGTGTTATTATACAGTACACAATCACCCCATCTCCTCCAAAACACTTTTCAGTCATTTCTTGTTAAAAATTTTTATTTCAATTCAATCCTTAATAGGATCAAATTCGCAAATCCTACACTCCAATTCCGCAAATCCCATTACCCCTTTTTGCAAATGTTAATAAAACATTTCCGATTGTAAAAAGCATGTTTAACCATCTTGCTTGGAAAGGTATCCATAAGTACATGCTCTGAAAAGGTGCCAAGGAACGTAATCTCCCAAACACGTCAATCAAACAATTAAAAAATGTGGGTTTTTTCTTGCGCAATTTCAATGTATATTTTCATGTAAGTTTCGTGGTGCCTATTGCCTCAGGTATGTAAGTTTCCATGTAAGTTTCGTATCTATTACACTCACACTACTAATGGTTCTGATTTTTGCCGAAAATCAAGATCTCTTGCACGCCATAACTTATTTAGCGAAAGGGGGAAATTATTGTCTATGAAGTACTTTGCTGATGAACCGGCTTTTTTGCGTTGCAACTATAATTGATAAAGTAGGAGACATATCAAATGGCTTGTTTTTTTCCTCTCCAAAAGTGAACACTGCTTTTCAAAGAGCACTTTTCCTTCTGATAAGTAATCCTTCGTTTCTCATTAGTATTGCTCTAGAGAGTTTTCCATAATATTTTACCTTTGAGCTCAATTGGTAATTAGAACTGTTGACGTTGAATCAGTAAATGTTTTCCATCGTAAAAATACCTGAAGCAATATACTTAGACGTGGTTTGAGTAGAGATAGAGATGATTGCTACGAGAAGAACAATCGATTAGTGACTATTGGCTGAGAAGCAAAAAAGCATTCATCTTTCTGATAAAATATCAAAAAGTAAATTTAAGTCAAGCCAATATAACCGATTAATTTGACTTTCTGTATAAGCTCAAAAATAGAGAAATCACTTTTTCAATGAAAAATAAAAACTCACCGAACGAATCTTAACCAGAACTGCATCCACTCTTAACTTGACATGTATCCATATAGACGGAGGGAATAATAAATTATATCAAGGTAATGCCGAAAATTCAGGATAATATCGAAATTTTTGTGGAGCCAAAACTTGAAATAACAAAAAAAACGTAATTGTGATGCAAAATTCCTTTTTTTTAGTAATTATAATAGCAAAAGAGTAATACTATTCGATTTCCCAGTCAAGATCTTTTCCTAAACATAATATTTGATACCTTAACAATTATGTTTCAGTTTTTCTTTTTATATAGCCTAGTGCCACGTCCTGGTTTTGAGATTAGGGGAAGAGGGAGGGGGCTGGGACACAATTGTCATGGTAATAAAATATAGTTATTTAGAGAGAAAGGGTGAACGGGGAATGGAATTGCCCTACTCTTTGACAATGCTGGACAAAATTGGTTCGCTTCCTTAACCTCCTTGATCATATGGTTTTGAATGAAAATAGTTAAGATGTCAATCCCCCTCCGTCATTATGTAACAGTGATCCTAAAGGAAAGTTGATTGCTGGCTTCGACTTTCTTGGAAATATTTGTAGAACAATTTGGTGTGTTTACTTAGGTGCTTGAGTCGGGAAAATGAGGCTATTAAACACATTTCATAGTCGACTTAGTATAATTATCATCCACGGTAATTAGTCCGTGATTTGTGGGGAAAACCGCTTGCTCCTTGTAAAAGAATATTTTTAACATAAAATAATCCTATAAATACTTATTTTTTCAGGAATTTCTTGGGACTCAAGGTAAGAGTAGTCCCTTAAACCTTGAAACTCCCCAAATATAAAAAGTAGATTTTCAAACATGGACTTCTTAAAGATTTTACAAAAAAAGCTTTGATCAAACAGTTCGTGGTAACGAACTGTAAGTAAGGAGTGACCCGGCTCAATGGTAACCGAAACTCTAGAAAAAACGGTATTTTGATACAAATAAATACATCAAAAGAATTAGATTTTAATGATGATTTTCAAATATATAAGTTTCATCAAGTTTAGTTCTACCCATCAAAAGTTAAGCGCCTGAGAAAATTTGGCTTATTTTCGAAAAAAAGGGGAAAGACCCCCTAAAAAATATAGAACCTTAATGAAAATCACACCATCATATTCAGCGTATCATAGAACCATACTGTAGAGGTTTCAAGCTCATATCTACAAAAGTGTGGAATTTTGCATTTTTTGCCAGAAGAAAGATCACGGGTGTGTGTTTATTTGTTTTTTTTTTTCCCCAGGGTGATCGTATCGACCCAGTGGTCCTAGAATATCGTGGGAGGGCTCATTGGAATGGAAATTAAAAGTTCTAGTGCCCTTTTTAAGTGACCAAAAAATGGAGGGCAACTAGGCCCCCTCCCACGCTCATCTTTTTTCCCAAAGTCACCCGATCAAAGTTTTGAGATAGCCATTTTGTTCAGCATGTTCGAAAATATTATAAGTATGTCTTTTAGGATGACTTAATACCCCGAAGTTCCCGGGGAGGGCTGAAAAATTATGAACTTTTACCCAATGTTAACATAGAGTATTGGTTATTGGGAAGTATACAGACGTTTTTTCAGGGGAATTTTTTTCTGGTAGTGGGGGGGGGCAGTTGGTCGGGGTTATGCGGGAGGATCTTTCCATGAAGGAAGTTTTCATGGGGCAAGGGACATTGCTATTAAGGGGACGCCGGACTTCCCAGCATTATTTAAAAAAAAATCAGAAATGAAATATAAAAAACAAGTTTTTCAGCTGCAACAGCAGCAACATCAAAAACTTTAAACGAACAGAAAATATTACATATATGATTGGGTCACCCCCTAGTCATACCTCGCTCTTTTAAGCCAAAGAGTTTTTTTTAGTACTTTCATTAGAGAAGCTATTTATTCTAATTAACGGCCTTTTTATTAGCGTCATTTTTAAAGAATTGTACAAAAATTCGAACTTTGGCTTAAAGAGCAAGGTATTGACTAGAGGACGAAACCCTAAAATACGTATTAAAAATATGTGAATATTGAAGTTCGTTACGTAAGTTAATTCGTAAGTTACGTATATTTATTACTAATAAAAAACGTTCGTAAATAAAATTAAACAAGTTTCGAGAAAGCCATTTAACCAAATAAAAGTAAATTAATATGCAACTTTTGTTTTAATTATTCATGTACGGTGAGCCAAGATCAAAACCTGCATTTACTCAAAAACGTTCAAAAATTAAATAAAAAAACAATTTTTTAACTGAAAGTAAGGAACGACGTTAAAACTTAAAACGAACAGAATTATTCCTTATATGAAGGGGCTGTCCCCTCTTTAACGCCTCGCTCTTTACGCTAAAAGTTTGAATTTCTCACAACTATATTATCAAACACAGTTCGTGGTAACGAAAACTGTAAGTAAGGAGCGACCCGGCTCAATGGTAACCGAAACTCTAAGAAACAGAATTTTGATACCAATAGATACATCAAAAGAATCAGATTTTAATCTGATTTGACTCTTTCTCAGAACTTTATTTTTTTTAAGATAATAAAAAACCTTAGCTTAAAGAGCGAGGCGTTGAGGAGGGGACAGCCCCTTTCATATACGGAATAATTTCTGTTCGTTTTAAGTTTTAATGTCGCTCCTTACTTTCAGTTTTAAAAACTTGTTTTTTTTATTTTATTCCTAAAAAAGCCGTGGTCTACATACTGGATCACATTTCTTTTTATTGTCTTTGTCTTGATACTAAACAGCAGAGACTATCCAGCATTGATCGGGAATCTTGGAGGAGGGGGCATCCCCCTCATATACGTAATAGTTTTTGTTCGTTATAAGTTCTGATGTTGCTTCTTTAACATTACTTATATCGTAGTATTTTCTTCAGTCACTATGATTTATTTACTTAAAATAAAATGCCATCAAAAAATTGTTCAATACTAAGAAACAGAAATTACACTTTCACCTTCTTACAGCGCAATGGTTGCAACCGGGCCTCATGATTAAAGGTTTCTCGGTTCAATCCTGCACGTGGGAAGGAAGAAAGTTAATGAAGAACACATACTAATTTTTTTTTCTGTTCGACTCGTGTTTTTAATATCTGTTGCTGGAACAAGACTTTTTTGCTATTTAATCAAATTACGAAAAGGTTTTCCACCACAACTATAATTTTTTCTTTACATTTGTATTTTTTATAGATTTTATAGACTTTTTACAGATTTTTTTTTGTTTTTTTATAGAATTATAGATTTTTTTATTACAAGGTTCAACAAGGTTCATCAAGTCCTTTAAAACTTGAAACTCCACAAAATATAAAAAGTAGGTTTTCATACATGGAATTCCTAAAGATTTACAAAAAAAAAAAAGCTTTGATTCCTAAAAAAAAGCTGTGGTCTACATACTGTGTCAATAGGTTCATACATTTTACCGTCTGGAAAGTGCTGTTTAAGCGAAGGAAAGCTATCAAAATTGTCGCTTTTCTGCACTTGAATCAATTGACTCAATGCCTTTGGGAAAAAACTAAAGGAATCTAAAAACCTGATTTTTATTCATGCACGTATGCCCGTTATTCACTACCTGCCATTTCAACTCGAGAAGCACCAACTTCTCTGCTGATTTGGGGGATGATGTTATAGGTAAATGAATTATTTACCCATGGACTATCTACTCCCCTCCCTCCCTGTGCATACGTGCCAAAGCCGGTAAAATAAATTTTAAATCATAATTTGCGTTGTGAATAAAAACTGGAATAAAAAACTGCTGGCTTACATTCACATTGCATGATTGATGCGCTACGCCTCTAAAATTACTACCCCCTGAGGATATTTCCTGCCACAAGTGATTGTGGTCTCTTACTTTCCCCTTCCCCCCTCTTTCCCCCTAGGCCCCTTCCCCTTATCCCCCTCTTCAAAGTCCCCCTTACAAACCCAGCATGTTTTTTTGATTTTTAATCGCGAGACGATCCTCTGCAGACAACACCATTGGGTAATGGGTATTTCTCAAACGAGAAATAGCTCCATTAGCAGTGCCAATTAATTTGGTCAGTGCCTTGACCATGCACTCACCCTCATCCAACGTTTCGACTTTTTTATAACAACTGCATAGTGTTAGAACTGTCTCTTTGCGCGTGGGCGTAGGAGGCTGCAATGGCTCGATGTTCTTTGATTCGATTTGGAAATCGAGGATCGTTCACTTCCACTAGCTTTGCTTCACAATCCAAAGAGATTTTATTGGCTCTGGAGGAGGGTATTTTGAAAAATTTTTAAGCGTAAAATGGCCCCTATCCCCCGAAACCGTTTCCACTGACTGGTAGCCATGCCGTCTACAATGCTTCACATGATTTTGTAACTTTAATTCAGTCCAAAATCGAGAAAGGCATGTTGGACAGTAGAAACGTACCCCCTAGTCTTACCCTCCCCCAGAACTCTACTGATGTCTGTAATCCGGTTAAAAAGGCCAATTGCATTGGAATCACTAGGTTGTGTGTACAACAACCAAACCCAGTGCTTCACCAATTTAATCGACGGGCCCCTTACTGGGAACACCACCCCCTTCTTTTTAGAAACGAACCCCATCCTCAAATTTTGTTTCATATTGAACCACAGTAACGCCGATATTTAAATGGGCATTGGCCCTTTGAAAAATATCAATGGATCTGAGCGTTACTGGGTATTTTCCCTCTAACACAGAAAAAAATCTACAATGGGGAAAATCGGACCCCACCTTCCCATGTACAGCCCAGTATTCTAAATTTTTCTTTGTAGCGTCATGTGCTAGAGGCTCAAATGCTGATATGAGGAAAGCGTACTTGAAACATTTTGAACCTGTTTCAAAACAGATTCGTTGAACGCCTCTGCAAAACCTCTAAAATCTGGATTATATTTTAAAACTATAGACCCCTTAGACGCCCCACCCCCCCTCTTAAAATAAAATCTTTTTCAAATTTACAAATATTTACACTTAAATTTTCAACAAAAAGAACTACAGACCCACTACCATTTTCGCTATAATTTTCGAGATGAGTAATAATGTGGTCTATCCAATCCATAAAACACCCTCAAAATTTTCTAAATGCGGATAGACCACTCGCATCTTCTTATGTACATAATGATGATAAACCTCGCTTTTAGCCTCATTTAAATAAAAACACCTTTAAAACAATTGAAACCTTAATTGAATCCCTACCTCCCCACAACTGAATCTGGTTTTCCTAGTAGTGCACGAATTCTATCTACATATTCATGGACAATTTCTGTAGGTCAAATACAAATTATCCCCCATAAGCGAATTAAAAAGGGTCCCCAAAAGTTGCAGTGTAAACGACTATCGTATTTAAAATAGAATTTGACAATAGAATTCAGAAATGTTATAAATTGGGTATTGTCAACCTCCTCCTCCTGCGCCCCTCCTCCCCTCTTGTATATTATCACCACCCCTCCCCCACATTGGGTTCAATAGTAGGATTGTTCGATGCCACTTCATTAGTTTGAAGTGGAAGTATGTAATCAGTGGGGGGAGGGTTTCCCTTTTAATTCCCGGGTAAAATCCTCTAAAAGCTGTAAGGTGTTTGGACTTAGCAAAGGTAAGTCCCCCCTGCTCAACTGCGCTATTATCACAATTAAAATAATCAGTTAAATCGTCAATATTATCTGGAATTTTCAAGTGAATTACCATTCCATGGTGAATTGTTAGAGAGCTCTACATGCACGTCTTCTTCTTCTCCAACTGATGTGGACGGCGACAAGGAATATGGTACCAATACAACTATAAAAGAAAATAGATTATTTTCGAAGTGTCTAAATCACCCTATTTTAAAATTGGATTATTATTTAAAACGCGCTTAGTAGTAGTAGCAGTATGCACATAGTAGCATTTGGTTAATTCACTGTACCCTACTTCTGAAAGTTCTAACTTAATATAATCTAAAGATAAAACATAATAGGTTTTGATTTTGTTCAAACAACCCCTCAAAAATTTCATATTAATACTCTATCTGCTTTGAAAAAACAGGGTCTTTACTTGATTTGAAATGGATAGCCTATCCCTTTCAGGCCATATCCTCTCATTCCGATAGAAAATTGTTTTTATGATATTTGTAAAGGCAAGGTGAATCATTCGTTAATAAAGCAGTTTATATCGCAAAGATTTTGTTTTTTGCTACTTACTATGGGAAATTATATCCGGAATATAGTGCCTTTTTTGGCTTCGCTAAGAAAATTCAGCTGGCTGAATGTATGCAATAATTAAACAATTCAAAAGGGAGAACGCTATATTCCTTTGGGAGAAAAAAATAGCAAAAAATGTTTTTAATATCTCTGACACGCTTTTACTGTGTTGAAAAATGGTGAAATGAAAGGCCTAAAAAAGTTAAAAAAAGGTTTACTTCTAATGTACCCCTTAAAACTCGGGAAAACTATAATATTCTATCGAAAATAGCATTATTAGTTTCAAATGGCGAGGTAAAGGCTCTATAACAATAAAAAAAATTAGTGAAAAATATTATTATGAGGTTGAAAAAATAGTCGAAGATGTCTGCAGTAGGCAGAGAAAATAAGGTGATAGGAAAGATTACAAAAGAGCGGTTTCTTTGACAAGCAAAAAAATTATATTATATTTAAGTATATCTGAGGGGAGGGAGCAGTGAAATTTAAAACATGGGGTGGGGGGGAATTAATATTATAGCGAAAATAACATTTTTAATGTTTTCGACAAGCTTGTATTAGGTTGAAAAATAGTTTTTTTTTAGATATTTCTATAACTGTCCTGAATAATAGAAAAAAAGTGAAAAGACAAAAAGTAAAGAGTAAAAGGCTCTCTAACAGCTAAAAAATAGCTTATTAGATTTGAAAAATAATTACTCACGTCTTCAAATTGATCAAAAAAACCACTTGACAGGAAGCTGAGGCTTGGACATTACACGATAGGGAGCCATTTAGTTGGTCTATGACTTGCCTGGAGGGGCCAACCCTTCTACCTTGCATTGAAGGCTCAGTACTTGACGGAGACAGTTGAGGAGAGTGCACTGACACTTGACGGGGAGCTGATAGCTCAGATATTACATGAGAAGGAGCCAATGTTTGGCCTAAGGCTTGTCTTGAAGGCCCAGACATTGCAGCTTGCACGAAAGGCCCCATAGCTAGACTGGGGCTTGAAGGGTGCGCATTTTTGGCTTGTAATAGGACCACAGAATCCCCGCAGCATAACTGGGGTTCGAGGGGGCAGCATCTTGTCCGTGATACGGCGGGGACAGTCACATTCTCGCCTTGCTCATGGAGTGCAGATGGACCTTGTAAAGCATGATGGGGAATAGATGGGACGGTGACGTCCGTTTCTTGTATAGATGTGGTGGTGGCGGCGATGACACCCTGGCTTGTACAGCGGGTTTCAACATATTATGAGAAAACCGCCCATTCTCTTTTCGTTTTCTGCCACGGTTGCATAGAGGCTTGCGCTGGGGCTGCCTCACCCTCTTGCTCTCTTTGATGGAGGGCATTGGGCAAATTCTTTCAAAATGTCCTTAAAAGGTAAAGAAAAAATTTTAGTATGGAATAATGACCCCTTTTTTTCAGAAGAAAGAAAAAATTAGTACCCCCCGCTCCTAACCATAATTTTGTCTAGAAAGCAATTATCGCAAAGAAGCCCCTCCCGTTTTCAGTAAAGCAAAAAGTAAAAAATTTGCGAGAAATATACTAGACTTAGAAATCAAACGTTTTTATTACCCAACTTGGGAAAATACACCTTGACAAACAGTATTCTGTAGCCTTAGGATAGAAATCAATGTTTCTATTTTTACCATTTTAGAAAAAAATTTAAAAAAAAGCATTATTCTTTAGTAGCCGCCGACAAGTAAAATTTGCGATCATAGGTGAAAATGCTATTCAATTTACACTTAATATAGTCTTCTTGCAAACTCTTAAAGACTTTTCTTTCTAGCCTTGTTGTCAAAGTTTAAAAAAAAACAGTTTTCACGCTCCTCCTGGGATATAAAACAAAACTTTATTGAAGAAAGCTAGAAAAATTAAATAATGGGCTCTCGTAGTTTCTGCGAGACATTTCAAGATGTATCTAAAAAATATACACTCTAAAGGGTCGTTAGCACCCCCTCCCCTTTTACAACAATCCCCCCCTTTTACATAATGTCCTAAAAATATTTGTTTTAGGCATTAATTTGGAATAACTCGTTTTCCCTCTTCCATACAGCGTTAGAAATAGCGCAAGCTTAATTAACGCAATCGCTTTCTACGTGAAACTGTTTTTAATTTCGTTTGGAAATGGAAAAAGTATCATTTTTTCAGTGGAAGCTTTTGCTATCCAAATTCATACGGATTAGCAAAGCCAGATGTACTTTTACAGGTTCAATTATTACACCTGTTTAAATCTTTGCGAAAAAGCTTAAGTCAAGCCGTAGCGGCTTAATAGCTAAGGGCTGACAGAAAATGACTGTCACTTAATAGGTAAGAATAAATTTATCAAAAACGGAAATTTTCCAATGAAAGAATTAAAAGTCGTGAACAGGAGGGGGGGGAGGTTTACAAGGTAAAAAAGAGTGTGGATTTTACGCTTTCTATCGACTATAAATATCATAAAGTGGAGTTTTGTATTGTGGGGGGAGGGGTATACCCTGAATTTGAATTTACTGGAGGGGTGACTATGTAAAAAATGATTTTATTTGGAAATAAACTAAGGAAAATCTACTAAACAGAACTCACATTATAAATCATGTAGCCAAAGGTTCCAACTCATTCAATAATCATTGCTTTATCCACGGTGTCTTAAAAAACTTTATGCTAATTTAACCACAACACGCATGTTTTCGTTATCTACAAAATCTCAAGGGCAAATTGTTATGTAATGGGAAACCAATTACATAACTTCCCCTGATTGGCTTAGAAATAGACACGTGATCCTGTTCCCCTTTCTTGGATCAATAATTCAACCGCTGATTATGTAATCAATTTCTCAGAAATCCAGTTCCGCCTTCGTGGATCAATACATTGTTCCCGTTAGAATTCATGCGCATGTGCAAACTTCATCCCGGAGTCCTTACACCTAGAAACAACAATATAATCGACCTTGAAAATGGGGGCATTGACCCCATTAGACTCGATCAATAATCCTTGAATAAATTATGCTAGCCCCGCCGTTAGACTCGATTATAGATGGCAGCACGGTGTTTCGTACGGGAACTCATGATAGCTCCCTACTTACATAAAAAGAATTAATATTTTAATACTGATTTCAATAGATATAGTTTCATCAAGTTTAGTCTTTTTACTTATCAAAAGTTATGCACCTGAGAAAATTTGGCTGATTTTAGAAAAAAACAGAGGGCAAGACACCCTAAAAGTTATAGAACCTTAATGACAAATCACACCATCATATTCAGCGTGTCATGGAACCCTACTGTAGAGGTTTTCAAGCACCTATCTACAAAAATGTGGAATTTTGCGTTTGTTGCCAGAAGAAAGATCACGGATGCGTGTTTATTTATTTTATTTTTTTTTCCAGGGGTGATCGTATTGACCCAATGTCCTAGAATATTCGTGAGAGGGCTCATTGGAACGGAAATTAAAAGTTTCTAGTGCCCTTTTTTAAGTGACCTAAAATGGAGGGCAACTAGGCCCCCTCCCACGCTCATTTTATTCCCAAAGTCACCCGATCAAAATTTTGATCGGCAATGGTCGATCAGCCATTTTGTTCAGCATGGTCGAAAATATGATAACAATGAATTTAGGATGACTTAATCCCCCGAAAAAAAAGTCCCCGGGGGGGGGAGGGCTACAAGTTATGAACTTTACCCAATATTAACACATAGTATTGGTTATTGGGAAGTATACCGAGACGTTTTCAGGGGGGATTTTTTCTGGTAGGTGGGGGGTGGGTCGGGGGTTATATGGAAGGATCTTTCAATGAAGGAAGTTTTCATGGGGGAAGGGACATTGCTATGAAGGGGACGCAGGATTTCCCAGCATTATTAAAGAAAAAAGATCAGAAATTAAGTAAAAAACAACAACAAGTTTTTCATCTGATTTCAAGTGATCCACTGATTGTGATTAAGGGGTCTTTTAAAGAATTTGAAAAAAAACCGAACTTTAGCTTAAAGAGCAAGGTATTGACTAGGGGGGCGAATTCCTAATAAACGTATTAAAAATCTATGAGACATAGAAGTTTCATTACGTAGTTAATTCGTAATTACGTATATTTATTACGAATAAAAAACGTTCGCAAATAAATTAAACAGTTTCAAGAAAGCCATTTAACCAAAATAAAAGTAAAATTAATATGCAAATTTTGCTTTAGTTATTCATGTACGTGAGCCAAAATCAAAAAACCCCTGCATTAATTCAAAATGTTTCAAAAATTAAATAAAAAAAAACAAGTTTTTTTTA
>JAPEVW010000521.1:0-85000 GCA_027921565.1 Artemia sinica | reverse complement strand
TTCAAACCACAAAGACAAATTCTTTGACTTGGAAACACCAACCCAGACATGGCAAACCATAGATTCAGACATACAAACAGAAAAAGACAGACCCTTTAAGACACTCAAACCAACAATGACTACTCCTTGGATTGCAACACCAACCCGGACATGCAAACAAATAGAACGACTCACAACGAGAAAGACAGCCTTTAGACATTTCAACCAGCAAAGACAAATTCTTGGACTTTCCACAACTCAGCCCAACATAGTAAAAAATAGATCAGACGCCCCAAGAGAAAGACAGAAACTTTAGATATTCGAACCACAAAGACAAATTCTTGGACTTGCAAAAACCAACCCAACTGCAAAAAATGATCAGAAACCACGAGAAAGACGATCTTTAGACATCAAACCAACAGACAGATAATTGGACTTGCAAACCCCAACCCAGACATTCAAACAAATAGATCAGACACACAAACAGATAATAACAGACACTTAGACATTCACCCCAACAAAGGTCAAATTCTTGGACTTGCAAACATCACAAGACATTCAACAATAGAATCAGACCAAAAGAGAGAAAGACAGACACTTTAAACATTATAACCAACAAAGGCAATACTTGGACATTGCAAAAACCAACTCAGACATGCATACAAAGAGAATCAGACACACAACAGAGAAAGACAGACACTTTAGACATTCAATACCAACAACACAAATTCTTTTACTTGCAAACACAACCTAGCATCAACAATAGAATCATACACCAAACAGATAAGACAGACACTTGAGAACATTAAAAACCAACAAAGAAAAATGACTTGGACTTTTCAAACACAACCCAGACATGCTAACAAATAGAATCAGACACACAAACATGAAGAAAGACAGACACTTTAACATTCAAACCCACAAAGGCACAATACTTGGACTTGCAACAACCACCCAGACATGTAACAATAGAATCAACGTCACACAACAAGAAAACAGACACTTAACATTCAACCAACAAAGACATATTCTTGGCTTGCAACACGTAACCAGACAGGCATACCAATAGAAGCAGACCACACACACAGAGAAAGACGACCTTTGAGCATTCAAACCACCAAAACAACAAATTCTTGGACTTGCAACCAACGCCACCAAACAGCAACAAATAGAAATCAAAACTCACAACAGTCGTAAAGACAGACACTTTACACATTCAAACCAACAAAAACGAATTCTTGGACTTGCAAACGCAAACCCAGACATGCAAACAAATGAGAATCAGACACACAAACGAGAATGACATTACCTTTGAACATTCAACCAACAAAGTCAAATCTTGGACTTGCAAACTAGACCCAGACTGCAACAAATAGAATCAGACACGACAACAGAGAAAGACCGACACTTAGAACATTCAAATCAACAAAAACATTCTTGACTTGTCAAACGCCAATCCAGATGCAACCAAATAGAATCAGACCACAAAACCAGAGAAAACTACTACCTAACATTCAAACTAACAAATTCAATTATTGGACTTGCAACAATCAACCCTGCTACAAGACTGCAAACAAATAGACGAGACACACAACAGAGAAAGACGACACTTAGACATTCAAGCCAAACAAAGCCAAATTCTTGGATTGCAAACATCCACCCAGACATCAAACAATAGAATCAGACCCACAAACGAGAGAAAGACAGAATCTTTAGAGACTTCAAAACCAGACAAGACAAATCTTGGACTGTGCAGACACCACCCAGAATGCAAACACATAGAATCAGACACACAAACAGAGACAAGACAGAAGCTTTTAGACATTCAAACAACAGACAAAGTCTTGGACTTGCAACCCAACCCAACATGCAACAATAGAATCATACACAAACAGAAACTTTAGACATTCAAAACCAACAAAGGACAAAATTTCTTGGACTTGCAAAACGACAAACCCAGACATGCAAACACCAGAATCAGACACGTAACGAAAAAGACAGAAACTTTAGACCATTCGAAACCAACAAAAGACAATACTTGGACTTGCAAAAACCACCTAAACGTGCAACACAATATATCCGACACACAATACAGAGAAAGACAGACACTTTAGGACATTCAACACCAGAGACAAATTCATTGGACTTACAAACACCAACCCAGACAAACAAAACGAATAGAGTCAGACACATAAAAGAGAAGACAGACCCTTTAGCCATTCAAACCACCAAAGTACAATACTTGGACTGCAAAATCCGAACCTCAGACATGTAAACAAATAGAATCACCACACAAACGATGAAAGACAGACACTTTAAAAAATTCAACAGACCACAAAGATATATTCTTGGACTTCACAACACTAACCAGAATAGCATACAAATAGATCAACACACAACGAGTAAAGACAGACACTTTAGACTTCAACCACAAAACAATTCTTGGACTTGCAAACGCCAACCAAACTGCAAACAAAAGGAATCAGACTCACAAACAAGAAAGACAGACACTACACATTCTCAAACCAACAAAAACAAATTCTTGGACTTGCAAACGCCAACCCAGACATGCAAAACAAATAGAATCAAGACACACAAACAGAGAAGGACATCACTTTAACCTTACACCAAACCAACAGAAGTCAAATTCTTGCTTGCAAACAAGACCCGAACATGCAAACATCGAATCAGACGCACAACAGAGAAAGACAGACACTTTAGACATTCAATCAACAAAAACAAATTCTTGCCGTGCACACGCCATCCCGACTGCAAAACAAATAGAATCAACACACAACAGAGAAAGACATACCTTAGACATTCAACCAACAAAGTCAAATTCAGGACTTGCAAAATCAAACCCCGAAATGCAAACAAATAGAATCAGACACACAAACAGAGAAAGACATACACTTTACAAAACATTCTACCACAAGCACATACTTGGACTTGCAAACAACTAAACCAGACTGCATACAACAATGAATCAGACATACAAACTGAGAAAGATAGCACTTTAGACTTCAACCGACATAGACAAATTCTTGACTTGCAACACTAACCCGGCATGTAAACAAATAGAATCAGACATACAAACCGGAAACACAGGCACTTTAGACCTTCAAACCAACAAAGACAAATTCCTGGACGTTGCATACCCCAACCCAGACATGCACAAATAGATTCAGACATACAACCGAGAAAACTAGACACTTTCAACATTCAACCACAAAGCAATTTTCGGACTTGAAAACCAAACCAACATGCATACAATAGATTCAGACTACAAATCGAGAAAGGAACAGATACTTTAGACATTCAAACCAACAAAGAACAATTCTTTGGATTTTTTCTGCAACACTAAACCCATACTGCAACGAATAGATTCAAGGAACATCCAAAACAAGAAAGACAACACTTAGCATTCATACCAACAAGACAAATTTCTCGGACTTGAAACACTAACCAGACTGCATACAAATAGATTCAGACATACAATCGATAAAGACAGAAACTTTTAGACTCAACAACAAAGACAAATTTCCATTGCTTGCATACACACCCAGACTGCAAACAAATAGATTCGACATCCAAACAAGAAAGACAGAACTTTAGCTCAAACCACCAACGACAATTCTCGGACTTGAAAACACTAAACCAAGACATTCATACAATAGAATTCAGACATACAAATCGAGAAGACATATACTTTAGAATACATTCAACCACAAAGACAAATTCTTGGACTTGCAACACTAAACCCAGACCTGCAAACAAATAATCATCACACAAACAGAGAAAGACAGACCACTTTAGACATTCAAACCAACAAAGACATTCTTGGACTTTGCAAACACCAACCAGACATTCAACAATAGAAGCATACGCCCAACAAGAAGACGCAATTTAGACATTCAAACCACAAAGACAATACTTGACATGCAAACACCAACCCAGACATCATCCAATGAATCAGATACACAACAGAGAGACAACACTTTAGAAGACTTCAAACCAACAAGAAATACTTTTTGACTTACAAACACCCCCAGATATGCAAACAATATAAATAGCTGTAAACCGAGAAGACATACACTTTAACATTAAAACTAACAAATTCAATTTCTTGACTTTGCAAACATCCCCCCCCCCCAAACCCCCGGACCAAATGCAAACAATAGAACATACACACAAACATGGGAAAACAGAAACTTTAGACATTCAAACCAACGAAGACAAATTTCTTGGACATGCAAACACCTAACCCAGAACATGCAAACAAATAGTTACTGCAGACACACAAACAGATAAAAGAAAGACACTTTAGACATTCAAACCAACAACTACGACAAAATCTTGGATTTGCAAACACCAACCCAGACATGCAAACAATAGAATCGACACACAAACCAGAGAAAGAACATACCTTTTGGACAATCAAACGCAACAAAGACAAATAGTTGGACATGCAAACACCAAACCATGACATGCAAACAAATAGATTTCAGACATGCAAACAGAGAAAGACAGACACTTTAGGCGCATTCAAAACCAGCAAGACAAATTCTTGGCCTTGCAAACATCAAACCCAGACTTGCAAACAAACAGATTCAGACACATCCCACGAGAAAAGACAGACACTTTAGACATTCCAAAACCAACAAAGACAATTCTTGGAATTGCAGAAAAAAACCTAAACCTAGCACATGCCTACAAATAGATTCAGTACATACACAATCAGAGAAAGAACAGACACGTTAGGACCTTCAAAATACCAACAAAGACAAAATCTTGGACTTACAAACACTTAACCATAGACATGCAAACAGATAGAATCATACACAACAAACAGAGAAGACAAGACACTTTAGACATTCAACCAACAAAGACAAATTCTTGGACTTGCAACAACCAACCCAGACATGCAACCAAATATGACATCAGACAGACACACAAACAGAGAAAGAACAGACAATTTTTTAAGTACATTCAAATGCAACAACTGACAAATTATTGGACATGCAAACACTAAACTCCAGAACATTCATACAAATTAGAATCAGACATGTAAACAGACAAAGACAGACACTTTAGAAATCAACCACAAAGCACAAATTCCTTGACTTTTAACACCATTCAACATGCCAACGAATAGAATCGACACCCAAACATAGAAAGACACCACTTTAGACCTTCAACAAACAAGACAATCTTGTACTTGAAACCCAACCAGACATTCAAACAAATAAAAATCAGAAATGTAAACAGAGAAAAGACCTACACTTTTGACATTAAAACCAACAAATTCAAATACTTGGACCTGCAAACACACCACCAGAGACATGCAAACAAATAGAATCAGAGAACACACAACCAGAGAAAGACATACACTTTAAGACATTCAAACCAACGAAGGCAAATACTTGGACTTGCACAACGACCAGCCTATACATTTAAACAAATAGAATCAGACCCACTAGACAGCAAAGAAGAAACAGACACTTTAAACATTCAAACGCAACAAAGACATATACTTGGACTGCAAACACTCAAACGCAAGACAATGAAAACACATAGACTCAGACACGAACATAAACGAGAAAGACAACACTTTTAGACATTCAAACCAACAAGACAAATACTTTGGAACTTGCAATACGACTAACCCAGACATGTAAACCAATAGAAGCAGACACACAACGAGAAAGCCATGCACTTTAGACCATCCAAACCAACCCACAGGACATACTTGGTCTTGCAAACACCCAAACCTGACATAGCAAACAAATAGAATCAGACAAACAAACAGAGAAAGATAGACCACTTTAGACATTCAAACCAACAAAGTAACAAAATCTTGGATTTTGCAAACACCAACCCGACATGCAAACACAGTAGAATCAGACACACAAACAGATGAAAGACATACCACTTAGACCATCAAACCAACAAGACAAATAGTTGGACCTGCAAACGCCAAACCAAACATATAAACAAATAGAATCATACACACAACAGAGTAATAGACAGATCACTTTTTTTTTAGACATTTTCAAATCACACAAAACAAATTCTTTGAGACTTGCAACATCACAGCCAGACATGACCAACAAATACATCCAACACCCAAACAGAGAAAGATAGACACTTTAAACATTCTAGACGCAACAAAGGGCAAATACTTGGACAATGCAAACAGCAAAACAACCCAGACATGTAAACAAAAAGAATCAGACACACCAAACGGAGATAGACAGAACAATTTAAAGACATTTAAACCAACAAAGATAAATTCTTTGACTTTGCAAACACCAACACAGACATGCAAACGAATAGAATCCGATACACACAAACAGCAGGAAGACAGACATTTTAGACATTTAAACCAATCAAAGACAAATTCTATGACTTGCAAACCCACAACTCTAGACATTCAAAACCAAATAGAATCAGGACACACAATAGGAAAGACAGATACTTTTAGGCATTCAAGCCAACAAGACAAATTCTTGGACTTGCAAACCAATAACCCAGACGATGTACACAAAATCGAATCAGACACACAAAAAGAGGAATACAGAACGCTTTAGAAATTCAAAACCCACAACTACAGATACTTGGACTTGCAAACACCAACCTCAGAACATGGCAAACAAATAGAATCAGACCACATAACATAGAAAGAAACAGACGCTTTTATACATTCAAACTAACGAAGGCAAAATACTTGGACTTGCAAACACCAGCCTAGACATGTAACAAATAGAATCAACCACTAAAACAGAGAAAGAAAGACACTTTAAACATTCAAACCAAACAAATACATATTACTTGGACTTAAAAACATCAACCAAGACATGCAATACAAATAGAATAAGACACATAAACAGAGGAGAAACAGACACTTTAAGACATCAAAACCAAGACAAATACTTTGACTTGCACATACCACCCAGACATGTAAACATAATAGAATCAGACACACAACAAGAGAAAGATACAGACACTTCGACATTCAAACCAAGACAAATACTTGGACTTGCAACAACCAAACCTGACATGCAAACAAATAGAATCAGACAAACAAACAGAGAAGATAGACACTTTAGAACATTCAAACCAACAAAGACAAAAATCTTGGATTTGCAAACACCAACCCAGACATGCAAACCAATAGAATCAGACACACAAACAGAGAAAGACAGACACTTTAGAAATTCAAACCATAAAAGAAAATAATCTGGATTTGTAACACTAACCCTAGGACATGAAAACAACATAGAATAAGAACCACAACAGAGAATAGACTACACTAGTAGACATTTCAAAACCAATAAAGACAATACTTGGCTTGCTAAACACCGAACGCAGATAATGCAACACACAAATAGAATCAGACATCACGAAGAAGTAGAAAGAGCAGACACTTTAGACATTCAACCAACAAAGACAAATTCTTGGATTTGCAAACACGTCGACCCAACATTGCAAACAATATAGAATCAGACACACAACAGAGAAAGACAGCAACACTTTAGACATTCAAACCACATAAAGACAAATACCTTGGATTTGTAACACTAACCATGTCTGGGTTTAGTGTTTACAAATCCAAGCAGCGAATCAGACTACACAAACAAAGAAAGACAGAAACTTTAGACATTCAACCCGACAAAGAAAAATGCTGTGGACTTATAGATCCACCACCCAAACATGCAAACAAATAGAATCAGACACGACAAACTAATGAGAGAAAACCCCATACACTTTAGACATTCACACCAACAAAGTCAAATTATATGGACTTGCAAACACCAATCCGGACATGCAAACAAATAGAATCAGACATACAGAGAACAGAGAAGACAGACCTTTAGACATTCAAACCACAAAGACAAATTCTTGGACTTTGCAAACACCAAACCAACATACAAACACAATAGAATCAGACACCAAACAGAGAAAGACTACACTTTAGACATTCAAAACCAACAAAGACAAATTCTTGGACTTGCAAACATCACCCAGACATGCAAACAAATAGAATCAGAGTCACACAAACAGAGAAAGACAAACACTTAGATTAATCACACACCAACAAAGGACAAATTCACTTGACTTGTGCAACAAACCCAGCCAGTGTAACCAGACACACTACAGAGAAAACAGACACTTTTAGAATTCAAACCAACACAGACACATGATTACTTGTAATCTGCAAAAGCAAACCAAACACTACAAAGCAAAATAGAATCAGACACACAAACAGAGAATAGAATACACTTTAGACATTCACAACCAATCAAAGTCAAATTCTTGGACTTGCAAACATTCAACCCAGGACATGCAAACAAATAGAATCAGGACATACAACAGAGAAAGGACAGACCTTTAGACATTCAAACCAACAAAGTCAAATTCTTGGACTTGCAAACATCAACCCAGCATGCAAACAATAGAATCAGACACACACAACACAGAAAGACAGACACTTTAAACATTCTAAACAAACACAAGGGAAAATACTCGTGGGACTTGTCACCAACACCAACCAAGACATGTAAAACAAATAGAACCAGACACACAAACAGAGAAAGACCAGACACTTTAGACATTCAAACCAACAAAGACACAATACTTGGACTTGCAAAAACCAACAAAGACATTCATTACAAATGAATCAGACATACAAACAGAGAAAGACAGACACTTTAGACATTCAAACCAAACGAAAAGACAAATTTCTTGGACTTGTAAACACCAAACCCAGACATGCAAACAAATACAATCAGACACACAAACAGAGAAATGACAGACACTTTTAGACATTCAAACAAACCAACAAAGACAAATACTTGGACTTGCAAACACAAACCCATACATGCAAACAAATAAATCAGACACACAAACAGAACGAAAGACAGACACTTTAGACTTTCAAACCAACAAATGCAAATACTTGGACTTGCAAACACCAACCTAGACATGTAAACAATAGAATCAACCACAATAAAACAGAGAAAGACAGAGACACTTTAAACATTCAGAAACCAACAGTAAGACATATTCTTGGACTTGCAAACAGTCAACTCAATACATGCAAACAAATAGAATCAGCAGACACACACACAGAGAAAGACAAACACTTTAGACATTCAACCAAGACAAATACTTAGACTTGCAAATACCAACCCAGACATGTAAACAAATAGAAACAGACACACAAACATAGAAAGACAGACACTTTCGGACATTCAAACAAGACAAATACTCGGAACTTTGCAAACCCCAAACCTGACATGCAACAGATAGAATCAGACACACAAACAAAAGAACGAACAGACACTTTATGAAATGTCAACCCAACAAAGACAAATTCTTGGTACTTTGCAACACCAACCCAAACATGCAAAACAAATAGAATCAACACACCTTTGTGTTGTTAACAGAGAAAGACAGACACTTTATGGACATTCAAAAAACCAACAAAGACAAATACTTGGACTTGCAAACACCAACCCCAAACATGCAAAACAACATAGAATTAGACAAACAAACTGAGAAAGACAGTGACACTTTAGACTTTCAACCAAACAAAGACAAATTCTTAGACTTGCAAACACCAACCCAGGACAATGCATAAACAAATAGAATCAAATCACCAAAAACAGAGAAAGACAGGGGACACTTTAGAGTGCATTCAAAACCATAAAGGACAATTATACTTTGGATTGTTGTATGATACACCTAAGCCCAGACATGCAAACAAATACGAATCAGACTCTACAAACAAAGAAAGACAGACATTTAGACATTTAGAATTCAAGCCAAACAAAGCACAAAATTCTTGGACATTGTCCAATCAACCAACCCAGACAGTGCAAACAAATAGAATCAGACACACAAACAGAGAAGACCATGACACTTTAGAGACATATCGAAACCAACAAAGACAAATAGTTGGACTTGCAAAATAGCCAAACCAAACATGATGCAAACAAATAGAATCAGACACACAAATTAGAGAAAGACAGAAGACGTTTTAGAGACATTCAAACCTAACAAAAACAAATTCTTGGACTTGCAAACGCCAACCCATACATGCAAACAAATAGAATCAGACACACAAACAGAGAAAGACAGAACACTCTAGACATTCAAACCAAACCAAACTCAAATTCTTGGACTTGCAAACACCAACCCGACATGCAAACAAATAGAATCAGGACATACAAACAGAGAAGTAGACTGACTCTTTAAACATTTCAATACCAACTAATAAACAAAATTTTTCCCTTTTTGGGAACCCTTGCGAACGTGACCCAACCTCGACATGTGCAAACAAATAGAATCAGACACCACAAAACAGAGAAAGAACACACCATCTCAAGACATTCAAACCAACAAAACTCATAATTCTTGGACTTGAGCAAACACCAACATCCAGACAATGCAAAAAAGATAGAATCAAGTACACACGAGATAACAGAGAAAGGAAGACACTTTAACATTCTAACACACACAAAGGCAATACGTTGGACTTGCAAAACCAACTCTAGACATGCAATACAAAATAGAAATCAGAACGTACATAGACAGAGAAGAGGACAGACAATTTAGACATTCAAACCAACAAAGACGAAATACTGCGACACTGCGAAACACCAACACATAGACATGCATACAAATAGAATCAGATACAGCAAACAGAGAAAGACAACACTTTTAGACAATTTGCAAACCAACAAAGAAAAATTACTTTTGACTTACAAAACACGCCACAACTGCCAGACATGGCAAGACAAAAAAACAAAAAAAAAAAAATATAGGAATTTAGACCTAGTTGTAAAGCAGAGATAAGACATTACACTGTTTTTAGACATATAAAACTAACAAAGTCAAATAATTGGATCTTGCAAGAGATCAACCCAGACATGCAAACAAATTCATAGATTCAGACATATCAAACAGATGAAAGACAGACGTCTTGAGACCAGTCAACACACCAACAAGACAAAATTATTTGGACTTGCGCAAAACACTATAACATAGACATGCAAAACAAATAGAATCAGTACACACAAACAGAGAAAGACAGAGCAATTTCGTATCTATTAAAACAAGACAAAGAGCAACTTTCTTGGACTTTACAAGAACACCAACCCTATGACATGCCAAATCAAATTAGAATCAGGAACGCTACAAACATACGAGAAAAGGATAGAGACAATTTAGAGCAATTCAAAGCCACAAAGACAAATACTTGTACATGCCAACACAAAACACAGGACATGCATAACAAATAGTAAAGCAGATACACAGAACAGAGAAAGACAGACACTTTAGACATTTCGACAAAACCAATCCAGAAGAAAAATACTTTGAACTTACAAACACCAACCCAGACGATGCCAAACAGAATAGAATTAGACATGTAAAAGTAGAAAGACGTAACTACTTTAGACAGTAAAACTAACCAAATTCATAATATTGGACTTGCAAACATCAACCCAAAGACATGCAAATCAATAGAATCAGAACTACCAAACAGAGAAAGACAGAGAACTTTAGACATTCAAACCATACAAATGACAAATCTTGGACTTGCAAACACCAACGCAGAAATCGCTAAACAAACTAGCAATTCATGACCACACACAACAGGAGAAAAGACAGACACTCCTTTAGGACATTGTCAAACCATACAAAGACAAATTTCTTCGGAATTGCAAAATCAACCAACCCAGACATGACAAACAATATAGAATCAGAACCACACAAAAACAGAAGAAAGACCAAGAAACGTTAGACATTTTCAAACCACATACCAAAGACAAATTCTTGGACTTTGCAAACACCAATCCCAGACATGTGCAAACAAATAGAATTCATGACACATATAAACAGCAAACCTTTAGAATCATTCAAACCAACAAAGACTAAAATTCTTGTGACTTTGCCAATACACAAAACCCAGGACATGCGAAAGATTCAAACAGAATCAGCACACATAAGACAGAAAAAGACCATGAAATACTGTTAGACATCAGAACTCAACAAAGATCAAATACTTGCGGGATCTGTTGCACAAGAAACCAACTAAACGTGGCATAACAAATTATAATCAGACACACATAACAGAGGAAAGATGAAGACACTTTGTGGTACATTTCAAAACCAAACCAGAGACAAATTGTCTTGGAGATTGCATAAACACCTTGGAAGTCCCAGGGACAAAACAAAATAACAATATAGAAGTCAGATCACATTATAAAAAGAGGAAAGGACAGACACTTTATGACATGTCAAACCCAACGAAAGACAAATACTTGGACTTGCAGAACACCAACCACAGACATGCAGAACACATAGAATCAGTACACAGCATAACAGAGAAAGAACATACACTTTTAGACATTCAAAGCGAATCAATGGCAAATTCTTGCGACTTGCAAACGCACAACGTGCAATAGACATGCCAAACAATATAAAATCAGACATGTTATAACAAAGAAAGACAGACACTGTTTAGGAAATTCAAAACTACTACTACTGCTAAATCAACTTCGTCGCGTGAGCATCCAAGCCGCGCATGAGGCTCAACTACAGCTACGCACGCTCCTTATTCAACCCCAATCTATTCAAAGGCACTCGACTTTGTGACACCCTGCCACGACGAAGTTCCCATTTCCCTTTAAATCTTTCTTTTATGACGTCCTCCCAACCCAGACGGGGACGACCTGCTTTCCGTTTAGCCCTAGGATGGGTTGGCCGAACCGAAAAGAACAATCTTCGGCAATCTGTCATCCTTCATTCCGAACAACATGCCCTAACCCACCTCAACCTTTCTTTCATTATAGAACCGGTAGAAAGTGGTATTGAACACACATTTTTCGTATAGCTATTGTTTGAAATACGGTCAGTCAGCCGGGGTACCCCAGAACAATCCTTAAAGCAATTTTCTCTGTGCAAAACATCTTAGCAAATCTTCAATCCGCTTTTTCGGAGGCGCGTCCATGCTTCAGAGACCATATTTTGACCACTGTCATCACTGTAGCTTCTAAGATTTTAATCTGGTTTGCAGACTTATCTTCCTATTCTTCCAGACTTTTTTTAACTGTGAACAAAACACCCTTGAGCACCTTGGCTATTCTATTTTTAACATCTTCACTGCTACCCCTCCATCTTACTAATAATACTACCAAAGGTAAGTGCACAAACTGCCCACCTGATCAATCGTTTTCATTACCCCAACGTCACCTTTTCATCTTCACTTCTTCCTAGCCTTAGTGACTTGGTCGTCCTAACAATTAATTTTCAAACCAATACTAGCACCCCTGAACTCGCCCAAAACCTCTAAACTTTCATTCATTTTGCTCACACTTTCATCTAGGATGCTTAAATCATCAGCATAATCCAAGTCCAGGAGACTTTTTCCTCCCCATTGATTCCGTGGTCTACCATTGCCTTTCCCTGTGCTCCTTAAAACAAAGTCCCATCAAAATAATTCCATATAAAGGGGGATAGAAACACAACCCTGCCTTAACTCTCGATTTAATACAAAAACCAGCTGCTAACCTCATTTCCTACTTAACCGCGCAGTGTTATTCTCGTACATAGCACTAATCACTTTAATGTAATTTGTTCTGGTATACCATACAAGGATAAAACCTTTACTAATACGCTCTCCTCGTTATCTAACAGAATCGAAACGCTTGCTCATAATCATATAAAACTACTCAGGACGACCAAAAAAAGGTGTTTGAAAAACTTATGGCACTTCTCAATTATTAACCTAAGAGTGAAAATTTGGTCAACACATCTCTTACCTTTTCTAAAAAACCGCACTGCTCTTGCTCTTAAAACTTTTGTCTACGGCATCACCTCTCACGTCTAAAAAGTATCATATACTAAGCAATTTGCTACCTACAGAGACCAGACTAATGCCTCGATAATTACCACACTCACATTTTTTCACCTTTCTTATAAAGGGCCTTAATTAAGTTTTCCTAAAAAATCATTAGGTACTTCCCCTTTTTCAAAAATCAATATTCATAATCTCCAATAAACTTATTTCTAAACCTCAGAGCCACCATATTTAAGAAACTCATTTACTAACCCTATCACACCTGGGAGCCTTATTATTCTTTTCATAACTTTTAGTACTGTTTCTAATTCCTCCTCACATAAACAAATCTTCCTTCACATCCAAGGTATCACAAACTTTTTCATTTTCCTCTATATTTTTCCTGCAACTCTATCTCAGCTCGGTTAAGCACAATTCTCATAAATGTTCGGCCCATCTCGCTTTAGCTTTTTGTTCTTATCGCTAAATTGCCACCCCATTCCTGTATCTTTAACTGGGACAAGTCCGGATTGACTACTACCTAGCTCAATTTGTTAACGTGCCAGTACAATATTTTACTACATATGCGAGTTCTAGCTGCATCTTCTAAAATCCTCGGCCAATTTTATATCCATGGCCCTCCACTTCACACCTCCTTAGTTTCATATTTCAATGCTTTCTCCACTTTCTTTACAGTTTCTTTTGTTTTCATGTGATCTAATCACTCAGATAATTCTTGTACAAGTCCTTTCTCCTTTCTATTAAACTTAAAGCTTTTTCAACTAATATTCTTAGCTGCAGTTCTAGCTTTCTTCCCTAATACACCTTCAGCAACTTCATACAAATTATTTTTCTAAAAAATTATTATTCCAACCATCTTCCACATTATCAATTTTAAGCTCTCAAGTTTAGTATTCAACTGTTCCTGGAAAAGTTTCTCTCAAATTCTCATCCTGGAGTCTCACTAACATCATACTTCCCGGGAGGTAATTACCCTTCCGATATATTCAGCTTTACATATTAACCCTTGACACTACTAGGATGGTGATCATTTTACTTTTAACATCAATAACAGCACTCCTATATACCCTAGTATCTTGTATTGATCCTGCCACGTCTTCGATTTACTATAACATAATCAACTCATAAGGTTTGCTGTCTTACCATCACGTGAATACCATGTTAGCTTATGAGCCCATTTTGATGACCAAACACCGTATTGCGTTTATAACTAGATTGTTATACCTACAAAATTGCAAAGAAGTCTGTATCCATTCACTGTTTTCTTTTACTACACCAAATTTACCCTAAGCTGGATACCATCTATCCATATTCTACCAACCTGGGCGTTAAAATCTCCCAGCATAACTATCATATTTCTACCTGGGACCTTGTCTACTATTTGCTCCTGTAACTGTAAAAAAAAGTAAAATTCATCTGAGTCATTAGTATCTCCATCAGTCGGTTCTACAGGGGCGTATATACTATAAACTGATACCTTGAACTTTCACACACAGTCATAAAATTGAGCATCTAGCTATTCTATTATTAATACCTTCCCAGCCCTAAACAAGACTTAGCACAGCTTCCTTATTCATCATGCGCAGCCCAACTCCCTGTCTTATGTAACCCGCTCCTTCCTGCCTGAGTAAACAAATTCTATATCACCCTAAATTTCATGCTTAGACCTACCCCTGGCGATATGAGTTTCTGAAACTCTAATAGGATCCAGTTCTGAATCGTCTGAATTCGTCAGTCAAAATCGTCGATACGATAGTCATTTTTTAATGTCGTTAACATTCCAAGTTCCAATTTTCATGTTCTTTAAATCATTGAAATTTTTTTTTCGCCTCAGGAAAAGCAATGATCCCGGATACCAGTGCAGGACGGGGATCACATAAATCTTCTCAAGTCTACACCGAGTGCTTAAAGCCGCTTAGAACCGGACAGCAAGAAGTCCCTGGGACCTCCATGACATGGAGCTTTGTTGCAATCCTAGGGCCATCTTGGTCACAAACATGGTTTTCAGCGCTTGGCGCGATGCTCTTCTATCAACAAGAGTCGAAATCCTGCAAAGACAATCTCAAGCACCTATCTACCTCCGACTCATTATATATTCATGCCTACAAATATTATGCTACTACGGGGGAGCGCAACCCGTAATAGATAAATTAAAGCTAGGAAGAGGTTTTTTCAGACCCAAAGACGCCCATCAAAACATCCCAATACCAGAAGAATTTGTCCATTAGTCAGAATCCCACGTAGCGAATGCTGTGTCGTTTACTAGGTCTAATAATTTCCCTCGAGGGGCGCCACTCCCTCAAGTGGGAACTAGAGTTGACGGCAAGGTCCCAGTCTTGCAGGTACCCCGAAAAGGTCAGAGAGGCAGCCCTTTGCAGAGGCCGTTGTCCATAGATCTGGATCTTACAGCCCTGCCACAGGTTGTGCCTCCTATTAGAGGATCCTCCCGCGATGGTGCTTCTGCATCACATGCGCATGCAATTTAACCCATTGCTGGGGAGAAGGTTTGCAACTCATGGAAACTTGTGATAAAACAAGTGGTGGGCCCTTTTAGTGTACATTTGAGGGGCCTTCTTCTCCTCCGCCTGTATTTATGACCCCCGGGCAAGGGTGCCCGCAGATTCTATTATGGACCACTTAGGGACAAGGTCCCCCCTGGTCCATGCCGTCCTATGGATTGGTACCCTACATATCTGTAGAGTGTTCCCCTATCGCCACCTGGGGACATGCTTGATATGGCTGGGGGAAGGCCAGATATAAACGGATCACTTTTGTTTTGCAAAGGCAATAACTCAGCGACATATTAACCTACTACTTATAAATATACATAACTCACTGACTAGGCCTTATATTAGTTATATACAGGAATATATCTACCCTCAGTGACACATTAAAACCTACTACTTATTAAATATGTGTAACTACTCACAGACTTAGGCCTATATATGTATATACAGAAATATATAACTGAGCGTGACATATTTAGCCTATGACTACTTATAAATATGTGTAACTGACTGACTAGGCATATAAAGTTATATACATGAAATATATTAACTCAGTGACATATTTGGTTTGAATTAGAAATTCAAACCACACAAAGATACAAATTCTTGGACTTTCAAACACAAACCCAGACATGCAAACTAATAGAATCCAGACACACAAAACAGAGAAAGACAGCCACTTTTAGACATTCAAACCCAACAAAGACAAATTCTTGGACTTGGAAACACCAACCCAGACATGCGAACCAATAGATTCAGACATACAAACAGAAAAAGACAGACACTTTAGACACTTCAAAAACCAACAAAGACAAATAACTTGGACTTGCAAACACCAACCAGGACAAACAAACAAAATAGAAACAGACTCACAAACAGAGGAGAAAGACAGACACTTAGGACATTCAAACCAGCAAAGACAAATTCTTGGACTTGCCAACACCAGCCCAGACATGTAAAAAAATAGAATCAGACACACAAACAGAGAAAGACAGAAAATTTAGATATTCGAACCAACAAAGACAAATTTCTTGGACTGCACAAAAAACCAACCCAAACATGCAAAAAAATAGAATCAGACACACAAACAGAGAATGACAGATACTTTAGACATTCAAACCAACAAAGACAGATACTTGACTTGCAGACAACCCAAACCCAGAACATTCAAACAAATAGAAATCAGACACACAAACAGAGAATAACAGACACTTTAGACATTCAAACCAACCAAAGTCAAATTCTTGGACTTGCAAACATCAACCCAGACATGCAAACAAATAGAATCAGACACACAAAGAGAGAAAGACAGACACTTTAAAACATTCTAACCAACAAAAGGCAAATACTTGGACTTGCAAAAACCAACCAAAAGACATGCATACAAATAGAATCAGACACACAAACAGAGAAAGACAGACCTTTAGACATTCAAACCAACAAACACAAATTCTTAGTACTTGCAAACACCAACCTAGACATGCAAACAAAAATAGAATCAGAAAAACACACAAACAGAGAAAGACAGACACTTTAGACATCTAAAACCAACAAAGAAAAATACTTTGACTTGCAAACACCAACCCCAGACATGCATACAAATAGAATCAGACACACAAACAGAGAAAGACAGACACTTTAGACATTCAAAAACCCACAAAGGCAAATACTTGGACTTGCAAACACCAACCCAGTACATGTAAACAAATAGAATCAACCACACTAAAACAGAGAAAGACAGACACTTTAAACATTCAAAACAACAAAATAACATATTCTGGACTTGCAAACACTAAACCAGACATGCATACAAATAGAATCAGACACACAAACAGAGAAAGACAGACACTTTAGACATTCAAAAAACAAAAACAAATTCTTGGACTTGCAAACGCCAAACCAAACATGCAAACAAATAGAATCAGACTCACAAACAGAGGGAAAGACAGACACGTTACACATTCAAACCAACAAAAACAAATTCTTGGACTTGCAAACCCAACCCAGACATGCAAACAAATAGAATCAGACACACAAACAGAGAAGGACATACACTTTAAACATTCAAACCAACAAAGTCAAATTCTTGGACTTGCAACATAGACCCAGACATGCAAACAAATAGAATCGGGACACACAAACAGAGAAAGACAACACTTTAGACATTCAAATCAACAAAAAAACAAATTCTTGGACTTGCAAACGCCAATCCAGACATGCAAACAAATAGAATCAGACACACAAACAGAGAAAGACATACACCTAGACAATTTCAAACCAACAAAGTCAAAATTCAGCGGACTTGCAAACATCAACCCAGAAATGCAAACAAATAGAAATCAGACACACAAACAGAGAAAGACAGACACTTTAAACATTCTAACCAACAAAGAAAAAGACTTGGACTTGCAAAACACTAAACCAGACATCATACAAATAGAATCAGACATACAAACCCGAGAAAGACAGGCACTTTAGACATTCAAACAACATAGACAAATTCTTGGACATTGCAAACACCAACCCAGACATGCATACAAATAGAATCAGATACACAAACAGAGAAAGACAGACACTTTAGAAATTCAAACCAACAAAGAAAAATATCCCTTTGACTTACAAACACCAAACCAGACATGCAAAAACAAAATAGAATTAGACATGTAAACAGAGAAAGACATACACTTTAGACATTAAAACTAACAAATTCAAATTATTGGACTTGCAAACATCAACCCAGGACATGCAAACAAATAGAATCAGACACACAAACAGAGAAAGACAGAAAACTTTAGACATTCAACCAACAACAAAGACAAATTCTTGGACTTGCAAACACCAACCCAGACATGCAAACAAATAGAATCAGACACACAAACAGAGAAAGACAGACACTTTAGACATTCAAACCAACAAAGACACATTCTTGGACTTGCAAACACCAACCCAGACATGCAAACAAATAGAATCAGACACACAAACAGAGGAAAGACAGACACTTTAGACATTCCAAACTGTAACAAAGACAAATTCTTGGAATTGCAAAACACCACCAACCCAGACATGCAAACAAATAGAATCAGACACACAAACAGAAACTTTAGACATTCAAACCAACATTAAAAGACAAATTCTTGGACTTGCAAACACAAAACCCAGACATGCAAACAAAAAGAATCAGACAACATAAAACAGAAAAAGACAGAACTTTAGACATTCAAAACCACACAAAGACAAATACTTGGACTTTGCAAAAACCAACCTAAACGTGCCTGCAAACAAATATAATCAGACACACAAACAGAGAAGACAGACACTTTAGGACATTCAAACCAACAGAGACAAATTCTTGGACTTGCAAACACCAACCCAGACAAACAAACAAATAGAGTCAGACACATAAAAAGAGAAAGACAGACACTTTAGACATTCAAACCAACAAAGACAAATACTTGGACTTGCAAACACCAACCCAGACATGTAAACAAATAGAATCAACCACACAAACAGAGAAAGACAGACACTTTAAACATTCAAACCAACAAAGACATATTCTTGGACTTGCAAACACTAAACCAGACATGCATACAAATAGAATCAGACACACAAACAGAGAAAGACAGACACTTTAGACATTCAAACCAACAAAAACAAATTCTTGGACTTGCAAACGCCAAACCAAACATGCAAACAAATAGAATCAGACTCACAAACAGAGAAAGACAGACACTTTACACATTCAAACCAACAAAAAACAAATTTCTTGGACTTGCAAACGCCAACCCAGACATGCAAACAATTAGAATCAGACACACAAACAGAGAAGGACATACACTTTTAAACATTCAAACCAACAAAGTCAAATTCTTGGACTTGCAAACATAGACCCAGACATGCAAACAAATAGAATCAGACACACAAACAGAGAAAGACAGACACTTTAGACATTCAAATCAAACAAAAACAAATTCTTGGACTTGCAAAACGCCATCCCAGACATACAAAAACAAATAGAATCAGACACACAAACAGAGAAAGACATACACCTTAGACATTCAAAACCAACAAAGTCAAATTCATGGACTTGCAAACATCAACCCAGAAATGCAAACAAATAGAATCAGACACACAAAACAGAGAAAAGACAGACACTTTAAACATTCTAACAACAAAGACAAATTTTTGGACTTGCAAACACTAAACCAGACATGCATACAAATAGAATCAGACATACAAACCGAGAATGAAACATAGGCACTTTAGACATTCAAACCAACATAGACAAATTCTTGGACTTGCAAACACTAACCCAGACATGTAAACAAATAGAATCAGACATACAAACCGAGAAAAGACAGGCATTTAGACATTCAAAACCAACAAAGACAAATTCCTGGACTTGCATACACCAACCCAGACATGCAAAAACAAATAGATTCAGACATACAAACAGAGAAAGACAGACACTTTAGATATTCAAACCAACAAAGACAAATTTTCGGACTGAAAACACTAAACCAGACATGCATACAAATAGATTCAGACATACAAATCGAGAAAGACAGATACTTTAGACATTCAAACCAACAAAGACAAATTCTTGGACTTGCAAACACTAACCCAGACATGCAAACAAATAGATTCAGACATACAAACAGAGAAAGACAAACACTTTAGACATTCAAACCAAACAAAGACAAAATTCTCGGACTTGAAAACACTAAACCAGACATGCATACAAATAGATTCAGACATACAAATCGAGAGAAAGACAGAAACTTTAGACATTCAAAACCAACAAAGACAAATTCCTGGACTTGCATAAACCAACCCAGACATGCAAACAAATAGATTCAGACATACAAACAGAGAAAGACAGACACTTAGACATTCAAACCAACAAAGACAAATTCTCGGACTTGAAAACACACTAAACCAGACATGCAAACAAATAGAAACAGACTCACAAACAGAGAAAGGACAGACACTTTAGACATTCAAAACCAGCAAAAAAACAAATTCTTGGACTTGCAAACACCAGCCCAGACATGTAAAAAAATAGAATCAGACACACAAACAGAGAAAAACAGACACTTTAAACATTCTAACCAACAAAGGCAAATACTTGGACTTGCAAACTCCAACCCAGACATGTAAACAAATAGAATCGGACACGCAAACAGAGAAAGACAGACACTTTAGACATTCAAACCAACAAAGACAAATACTTGGACTTGCAAACACTAAACCAGACATGCATACAAATAGAATCAGACATACAAACCGAGAAAAGATAGGCACTTTAGACATTCAAACCAACAAAGACAAATTCTTGGACTTGCAAACACTAACCCAGACATGTAAAAAAATAGAATCAGACATTACAAACCGAGAAAGACAGGCACTTTTAGACATTCAAACCAACAAAGACAAATTCCTGGACTTGCATACACCAACCCAGACATGCAAACAAATAGATTCAGACATGCAAACAGAGAAAGACAGACACTTTAGACATTCAAACCAGCAAAGACAAATTCTTGGACTTGCAAAACATCAAACCCAGACATGCAAACAAATAGATTCAAGACATACAAACAGAGAAAGACAGACGCTTTAGACATTCAAACCAACAAAAGACAAATTCTTGGACTTGCAAACACACTAAACAGACATGCAAACAAATAGAATCAGAGACACACAAAGAGAAAGACAGACACTCCTTAGACATTCAAAACAAACAAAGACAAATTCTTGGACTTGCAAACACCAACCCAGACATGCAAACAAATAGAATCAGACGCACAAACAGAGAAAGACAGACACAATTTAGACATTCAAACCAACAGAAAGACCGACAAATACTTGGACATGCAAACACCAACCCAGACATGCATACATGTACGAATAGAATCAGAACACAAACAGAGAAAGACAGTTATTGGACTTGACACTTTAGACATTCAAACAAACAACAGAAAATACTTTGACTTACAAACACCCAACCCAGACATGCAAACAAATAGAATTAGACATGTAAACAGAGAAAAACCCATACACTTTAGACATCATTTAAAACTAACAAATTCAAATTATTGGACTTGCAAACATCAACCCAGACATGCAAACAAATAGAATCAGACACACAAACAGAGAAAGACAGAAACTTTAGACATTCAAACCAACAAAGAGACAAATTCTTGGACTTGCAAACACCAACCCAGACATGCAAAACAAATAGAATCAGACACACAAACAGAGAAAGACAGACACTTTAGACATTCAAACCAACACAAAGACAAATTCTTGGACTTGCAAACACCAACCCAGACATGCAAACAAATAGAATCAGACACACAAACAGAGAAAGACAGAAACTTCACGACATTCAAAAACACAACAAAGACAAATTCTTGGACTTGCAAACACCAACCCAGACATGCAAAACAAATAGAATCAGACACACAAACAGAAACTTTAGACATTCAAACCAAACAAAGACAAATTCTTGGACTTGCAAACACAAACCCAGACATGCAAACAAACAGAATCAGACACATAAACAGAAAAAGACAGAAACTTTAGGACATTCAAACCAACAAAGACAAATACTTGGACTTGCAAAAACCAACCTAAACGTGCAAAACAAATATAATCAGACACACAAACAGAGAAAGACAGACACTTTAGACATTCAAACCAACAGAGACAAATTCTTGGACTTGCAAACACCAGCCCAGACAAACAAACAAATAGAATCAGGACACATAAAAAGAGAAAGACAGACACTTTAGACATTCAAACCAACAAAGACAAATACTTGGACTTGCAAAAACCAACCCAGACATGCAAACAAATAGAATCAGACACACAAACAGAGAAAAGACATACACTTTAGACATTCAAAGCAACAATGGCAAATTCTTGGACTTGCAAACACTAACGCAGACATGCAAACAAATAGAATCAGACATGTAAAACAAAGAAAGACAGACACTTTAGAAATTCAAACCAACAAAGACAAATTCTTGGACTTTCAAACACCAACCCAGACATGCAAACTAATAGAATCAGACACACAAACAGAGAAAGACAGCCACTTTAGACATTCAAACCAACAAAGACAAATTCTTGGACTTGGAAACACCAACCCAGACATGCGAACCAATAGATTCAGACATACAAACAGAAAAAAAGACAGACACTTTAGACACTCAAACCAACAAAGACAAATACTTGGACTTGCAAACACCAACCAGGACATGCAAACAAATAGAAACAGACTCACAAACAGAGAAAGACAGACACTTTGGACATTCAAACCAGCAAAGACAAATTCTTGGACTTGCCAACACCAGCCAGACATGTAAAAAAATTAGAATCAGACACACAAACAGAGAAAGACAGAAACTTTAGATATTCGAACCAACAAAGACAAATTCTTGGACTTGCAAAAACCAACCCAAACATGCAAAAAAAAATAGAATCAGACACACACAAACAGAGAAAGGCAGATACTTTAGACATTCAAACCAACAAAGACAGATACTTGGACTTGCAAACACCAACCCAGACATTCAAACAAATAGAATCAGACACACAAACAGAGATAACAGACACTTTAGACATTCAAACCAACAAAGTCAAATTCTTGGACTTGCAAACATCAACCCAGACATGCAAACAAATAGAATCAGACACACAAAGAGAGAAAGAAAACAGACACTTTAAACATTTCTAACCAACAAAGGCAAATACTTGGACTTGCAAAAACCAACCCAGACATGCATACAAAGAGAATCAGACACACAAACAGAGAAAGACAGACACTTTAGACATTCAAACCAACAAACACAAATTCTTGTACTTGCAAAACACCAACCTAGACATGCAAACAAATAGAATCAGACACACAAACAGAGAGAAAGACAGACACTTTAGACATTAAAAACCAACAAAGAAAAATACTTGGACTTGCAAACACCAACGCAGACATGCATACAAATAGAATCAGACACACAAACAGAGAAAGACAGACACTTTAGACATTCAAACCCACAAAGGCAAATACTTGGACTTGCAAACACCAAACCCAGACATGTAAACAAATAGAATCAACCACACAAACAGAGAAAGACAGACACTTTAAACATTCAAACCAACAAAGACATATTCTTGGACTTGCAAACACTAAACCAGACATGCATACAAATAGAATCAGACACACAAACAGAGAAAGACAGACACTTTAGACATTCAAACCAACAAAAACAAATTCTTGGACTTGCAAACGCCAAAACCAAACATGCAAACAAATAGAATCAGACTCACAAACAGAGAAAGACAGACACTTTACACATTCAAACCAACAAAAACAAATTCTTGGACTTGCAAACGCCAACCAGACATGCAAACAAATAGAATCAGACACACAAACAGAGAAAGACAGACAATTTAGACATTCAAATCAACAAAAACAAATTCTGGACTTGCAAACGCCAATCCAGACATGCACAAACAAATAGAATCAGACACACCAAACAGAGAAAGACATACACCTTAGACATTCAAACCAACAAAGTCCAATTCATGGACTTGCAAACATCAACCCAGAAATGCAAACAAATAGAATCAGACACACAAACAGAGAAAGACAGACACTTTAAACATTCTAACCAACAAAGACAAATACTTGGACTTGCAAACACTAAACCAGAAATGCATACAAATAGAATCAGACATACAAACCGAGAAAGATAGGCACTTTAGACATTCAAACCAACATAGACAAATTCTTGGACATGCAAACACCAACCCAGACATGCATACAAATAGAATCAGATACACAAACAGAGAAAGACAGACACTTTAGACATTCAAACCAACAAAGAAAAATACTTTGACTTACAAACACCAACCCAGACATGCAAACAATAGAATTAGACATGTAAACAGAGAAAGACATACACTTTAGACATTAAAACTAACAAATTCAAATTATTGGACTTGCAAACATCAACCCAGACATGCAAACAAATAGAATCAGACACACAAACAGAGAAAGACAGAAACTTTAGACATTCAAACCAACAAAGACAAATTCTTGGACTTGCAAACACCAACCCAGACATGCAAACAAATAGAATCAGACACACAAACAGAGAAAGACAGACAGTTTAGACATTCAAACCAACAAAGACAAATTCTTGGACTTGCAAACACCAACCCAGACATGCAAACAAATAGAATCAGACACACAAACAGAGAAAGACAGAAAACTTTAGACATTCAACCAACAAAGACAAATTCTTGGACTTGCAAACACCAACCCAGACATGCAAACAAATAGAATCAGACACACAAACAGAAACTTTAGACATTCAAACCACACAAGACAAATTCTTGGACTTGCAAACACAAACCCAGACATGCAAACAAACAGAATCAGACACATAAACAGACACAAAACAAAAAAGACAGAAACTTTAGACATTCAAACCAACAAAGACAAATACTTGGACTTGCAAAAACCAACCTAAACGTGCAAACAAATATAATCAGACACACAAACAGAGAAAGACAGGACACTTTAGACAATCAAACACCAACAGAGACAAATTCTTGGACTTGCAAACACCAACCCAGACAAACAAAACAAATAGAGTCAGACACATAAAAAGAGAAAGACAGACACTTTAGACATTCAAACCAACAAAGACAAATACTTGGACTTGCAAACACCAACCCAGACATGTAAACAAATAGAATCAACCACACAAACAGAGAAAGACAGACACTTTAAACATTCAAACCAACAAAGACATATTCTTGGACTTGCAAACACTAAACCAGACATGCATACAAATAGAATCAGACACACAAACAGAGAAAGACAGACACTTTAGACATTCAAAACCAACAAAAACAAATTCTTGGACTTGCAAACGCCAAACCAAACATGCAAACAAATAGAATCAGACTCACAAACAGAGAAAGACAGACACTTTACACATTCAAACCAACAAAAACAAATTCTTGGACTTGCAAACGCCAACCCAGACATGCAAACAAATAGAATCAGACACACAAACAGAGAAGGACATACACTTTAAACATTCAAACCAACAAAGTCAAATTCTTGGACTTGCAAACATAGACCCAGACATGCAAACAAATAGAATCAGACACACAAACAGAGAAAGACAGACACTTTTGACATTCAAATCAACAAAAACAAATTCTTGGACTTGCAAACGCCAATCCAGACATGCAAACAAATAGAATCAGACACACAAAACAGAGAAAGACATACACCTTAGACATTCAAACCAACAAAGTCAAATTCATGGACTTGCAAACATCAACCCAGAAATGCAAAACAAATAGAAAACAGACACACAAACAGAGAAAGACAGACACTTTAAACATTCTAACCAACAAAGACAAATACTTGGACTTGCAAACACTAAACAGACATGCATACAAATAGAATCAGACATACAAACCGAGAAAGATAGGCACTTTAGACATTCAAACCAACATAGACAAATTCTTGGACTTGCAAACACTAACCCAGACATGTAAACAAATAGAATCAGACATACAAACCGAGAAAGACAGGCACTTTAGACATTCAACCAACAAAGACAAATTCCTGGACTTGCATACACCAACCCAGACATGCAAACAAATAGATTCAGACATACAAACAGAGAAAGACAGACACTTTAGACATTCAAACCAACAAAGACAAATTTTCGGACTTGAAAACACTAAACCAGACATGCATTCTTTTCATACAAATAGATTCAGACATACAAATCGAGAAAGACAGATACTTTAGACATTCAAACCCAACAAAGACAAATTCTTGGACTTGCAAACACTAACCCAGACATGCAAAACAAATAGATTCAGACATACAAAACAGAGAAAGACAAACACTTTAGACATTCAAACCAACAAAGACAAATTCTCGGACTTGAAAACACTAAACCAGACATGCATACAAATAGATTCAGACATACAAATCGAGAAAGACAGAAACTTTAGACATTCAAACCAACAAAGACAAATTCCTGGACTTGCATACACCAAACCAGACATGCAAACAAATAGATTCAGACATACAAACAGAGAAAGACAGACACTTTAGACATTCAAACCAACAAAGACAAATTCTCGGACTTAAAAACACTAAACCAGACATGCATACAAATAGATTCAGACATACAAATCGAGAAAGACAGATACTTTAGACATTCAAACCAACAAAGACAAATTCTTGGATTTTGCAAACACTAACCCAGACATGCAAACAAATAGAATCAGACACACAAACAGAGAAAGACAGACACTTTAGACATTCAAACCAACAAAGACAAATTCTTGGACTTGCAAACACCAACCCAGACATGCAAACAAATAGAATCAGACGCACAAACAGAGAAAGACAGACAATTTAGACATTCAAACCAACAAAGACAAATACTTGGACATGCAAACACCAACCCAGACATGCATACAAATAGAATCAGATACACAAACAGAGAGACAGACACTTTAGACATTCAAACCAACAAAGAAAAATACTTTGACTTACAAACACCAACCCAGATATGCAAACAAATAGAAATAGACATGTAAAACAGAGAAAGACATACACTTTAGACATTAAAACTAACAAATTCAAATTCTTAGACTTGCAAACATCAACCCAGACATGCAAACAAATAGAATCAGACACACAAACAGAGAAAGACAGAAACTTTAGACATTCAAACCAACAAAGACAAATTCTTGGACTTGCAAACACCAACCCAGACATGCAAACAAATAGAATCAGACACACAAACAGAGAAAGACAGACACTTTAGACATTCAAACCAACAAAAGACAAATTCTTGGACTTGCAAACACCAACCCAGACATGCAAACAAATAGAATCAGACACACAAACAGAGAAAGACAGAAACTTTAGACATTCAAACCAACAAAGACAAATTCTTGGACTTGCAAACACCAACCCAGACATGCAAACAAATAGAATCAGACACACAAACAGAGAAAGACAGAAACTTTAGACATTCAAACCAACAAAGACAAATTCTTGGACTTGCAAAAAAACACAAAACCAGACATGCAAACAAACAGAATCAGACACATAAACAGAAAAAGACAGAAACTTTAGACATTCAAACCAACAAAGACAAATACTTGGACTTGCAAAAACCAACCTAAACGTGCAAACAAATATAATCAGACACACAAACAGAGAAAGACAGACACTTTAGACGTTCAAACCAACAGAGACAAATTCTTGGACTTGCAAACACCAACCCAGACAAACAAACAAATAGAATCAGACACATAAAAAGAGAAAGACAGACACTTTAGACATTCAAACCAACAAAGACAAATACTTGGACTTGCCAAAAACCAACCAGACATGCAAACAAATAGAATCAGACACACAAACAGAGAAAGACATACACTTTAGACATTCAAAGCAACAATGGCAAATTCTTGGACTTGCAAACACTAACGCAGACATGCAAACAAATAGAATCAGACATGTAAACAGAGAAAGACAGACACTTTAGAAATTCAAACCAACAAAGACAAATTCTTGGACTTGGAAACACCCAACCCAGACATGCAAACTAATAGAATCAGACACACAAACAGAGAAAGACAGCCACTTTAGACATTCAAACCAACAAAGACAAATTCTTGGACTTGGAAACACCAACCCAGACATGCAAACCAATAGATTCAGACATACAAACAGAAAAAGACAGACACTTTAGAAACTCAAACCAACAAAGACAAATACTTGGACTTGCAAACACCAACCAGGACATGCAAACAAATAGAAACAGACTCACAAACAGAGAAAGACAGACACTTTAGACATTCAAACCAGCAAAGACAAATTCTTGGACTTGCCAACACCAGCCCAGACATGTAAAAAAATAGAATCAGACACACAAACAGAGAAAAAACAGACACTTTAAACATTCTAAACCAACAAAGGCAAATACTTGGACTTGCAAACTCCAACGCAGACATGTAAACAAATAGAATCGGACACGCAAACAGAGAAAGACAGAACACTTTAGACATTCAAACCAACAAAGACAAATACTTGGACTTGCAAACACTAACCCAGACATGTAAAAAAAAATAGAATCAGACATAAAAACCGAGAAAGACAGGCTCTTTAGACATTCAAACCAACAAAGACAAATTCCTGGACTTGCATACACCAACCCAGACATGCAAACAAATAGATTCAGACATGCAAACAGAGAAAGACAGACACTTTAGACATTCAAACCAGCAAAGACAAATTCTTGGACTTGCAAAACATCAACCCAGACATGCAAACAAATAGATTCAGACATACAAACAGAGAAAGACAGACACTTTAGACATTCCAACCAACAAAGACAAATTCTTGGACTTGCGCAAACACTAAACCAGACATGCAAACAAATAGAATCAGACACACAAACAGAGAAAAACAGACACTTTAGACATTCAAACCAACAAAGACAAATTCTTGGACTTGCAAACACCAACCCAGACATGCAAACAAATAGAATCAGACACACAAACAGAGAAAGACAGACACTTTAGACATTCAAACCAACAAAGACAAAATCTTGGATTTGCAAACACCAACCCAGACATGCAAACAAATAGAATCAGACACACAAACAGAGAAAGACATAAACTTTAGACAATCAAACCAACAAAGACAAATAGTTGGACATGCAAAACGCCAAACCAAACATATAAACAAATAGAATCAGACACACAAACAGAGAAAGACAGACACTTTAGACATTCAAAATCAACAAAAACAAATTCTTTGACTTGCAAACATCAACCCAGACATGCAAACAAATAGAATCAGACACACAAACAGAGAAAGATAGACACTTTAAACATTCTAACCAACAAAGGCAAATACTTGGACATGCAAACACCAACCCAGACATGTAAACAAAAAGAATCAGACACACAAACGGAGATAGACAGGACACTTTAGACATTTAAACCAACAAAGATAAATTCTTTGACTTGCCAAACACCAACACAGACATGCAAACAAATAGAATCAGACACACAAACAGAGAAAGACAGGACACTTTAGACATTTAAACCAACAAAGACAAATTCTTGGACTTGCAAACACCAACCTAGACATGCAAACAAATAGAATCAGACACACAAATAGAGAAAGACAGATACTTTAGGCATTCAAACCAACAAAGACAAATTCTTGGACTTGCAAACAATAACCCAGACATGTAAACAAATAGAATCAGACCACACACAAAAGAGAAAGACAGACGCTTTAGAAATTCAAACCAACAAAGACAAATACTTGGACTTGCAAACACCAACCCAGACATGCAAAAAAAATAGAATCAGACACACAAACAGAGAAAGAAAGACACTTTAAACATTCAAACCAACAAAGACATATTCTTGGACTTGCAAACATCATCAACCAAGACATGCAAACAAATAGAATCAGACACATAAACAGAGAAAGACAGACACTTTAGACATTCAAACCAAGACAAATACTGGACTTGCAAATACCAACCCAGACATGTAAAACAAATAGAATCAGACACACAAACAGAGAAAGACAGACACTTTAGACATTCAAACCAAGACAAATACTTGGACTTGCAAACACCAAACCTGACATGCAAACAAATAGAATCAGACAAACAAACAGAGAAAGATAGACACTTTAGACATTCAAACCAACAAAGACAAAATCTTGGATTTGCAAACACCAACCCAGACATGCAAACAAATAGAATCAGACACACACAACAGAGAAAGACAGACACTTTAGAAATTTAAACCAATAAAGAAAAATAACTGGATTTGTAAACACTAACCCAGACATGCAAACAAATAGAAATAAGACACACAAACAGAGAAAGACATACACTTTAGACATTCAAACCAATAAAGACAAATACTTGGACTTGCAAACACCGAACCAGATAAGCAAACAAATAGAATCAGACACACAAGCAGAGAAAGACAGACACTTTAGACATTCAAACCAACAAAGACAAAATTCTTGGATTTGCAAACACCGACCCTAACATGTAAACAAATAGAATCAGACACACAAACAGAGAAAGACAAACACTTTAGACATTCAAACCAATAAAGACAAATACTTGGATTTGTAAACACTAACCATGTCTGGGTTAGTGTTTACAAATCCAAGCAGAATCAGACACACAAACAAAGAAAGACAGAAACTTTAGACATTCAAACCGACAAAGAAAAATTCTTGGACTTATAATCACCAACCCAAACATGCAAACAAATAGAATCAGACACACAAACAGAGAAAGACATACACTTTAGACATTCAAACCAACAAAGTCAAAATTCTTGGACTTGCAAACACCAATCCCGGACATGCAAACAAATAGAATCAGACATACAAACAGAGAAAGACAGACACTTTAGACATTCAAACCAACAAAGTCAAATTTTTGGACTTGCAAACATCACCCAGACATGCACACAAATAGAATCAGACACACAAACAGAGAAAGACCAAACACTTTAGATAATCAAACCAACAAAGACAAATTCTTGATTTGCAAACACCAACCCAGACATGTAAACAAATAGAATCAGACACACAAACAGAGAAAGACAGACACTTTAGACATTCAAACCAACAAAGACAAATTCTTGTAATTGCAAAAACCAAACCAAACATACAAACAAATAGAATCAGACACACAAACAGAGAAAGACATACACTTTAGACATTCAAACCAACAAAGTCAAATTCTTGGACTTGCAAACATCAACCCAGACATGCAAACAAATAGAATCAGACATACAAAACAGAGAAAGACAGACACTTTAGACATTCAAACCAACAAAGTCAAATTCTTGGACTTGCAAACATCAGCCCAGACATGCAAACAATAGAATCAGACACACAAACACAGAAAGACAGACACTTTAAACATTCTAACAAGCAAAGGAAAATACTTGGACTTGCAAACACCAAACAAGACATGTAAACAAATAGAAACCAGACACACAAACAGAGAAAGACAGACACTTTAGACATTCAAACCAACAAAGACAAATACTTGGACTTGCAAAAACCAACAAAGACATGCATACAAATAGAATCACACATACAAACAGAGAAAGACGGACACTTTAGACATTCAAACCAACAAAGACAAATTCTTGGACTTGTAAACACCAACCCAGACATGCAAACAAATAAAATCAGACACACAAACAGAAAAAAACAGACACTTTAGACTTTCAAACTAACAAAGGCAAATACTTGGACTTGCAAACACCAACCTAGACATGTAAACAAATAGAATCAACCACAAAAACAGAGAAAGACAGACACTTTTAAACATTCAAACCAACAAAGACATATTCTTGGACTTGCAAACATCAACCCAGACATGCAAACAAATAGAATCAGACACACAAACAGAGAAAGACAGACACTTTAGACTTTCAAACCAACAAAGACAAATTCTTGGATTTGCAAACACCAACCCAGACATCCAAACAAATAGAATCAGACACACAAACAGAGAAAGACAGACACTTTAGACATTCAACCAATAAAGACAAATACTTGGATTTGTAAACACTAACCCAGACATGCAAACAAATAGAATCAGACTCACAAACAGAGAAAAGACAGACACTTTAGAAATTCAAGCCAACAAAGACAAATTCTTGGACTTGCAATCACCAACCCAGACATGCAAACAAATAGAATCAGACACACAAACAGAGAAAGACATACACTTTAGACAATCGAACCACAAAGACAAATAGTTGGACTTGCAAATGCCAAACCAAACATGCAAACAAATAGAATCAGACACACAAACGGAGAAAGACAGACGCTTTAGACATTCAAACCAACAAAAACAAATTCTTGGGACTTGCAAACGCCAACCCAGACATGCAAACAAATAGAATCAGACACACAAACAGAGAAAGACATACACTCTAGACATTCAAACCAACAAAACTCAAATTCTTGGACTTGCAAACACCAACCCGGACATGCAAACAAATAGAATCAGACACACAAACAGAGAAAGACATACACTTTAGACAATCGAACCAACAAAGACAAATAGTTGGACTTGCAAATGCCAAACCAAACATGCAAACAAATAGAATCAGACACACAAACGGAGAAAGACAGACGCTTTAGACATTCAAACCAACAAAAACAAATTCTTGGACTTGCAAACGCCAACCCAGACATGCAAACAAATAGAATCAGACACACAACAGAGAAAGACATACACTCTAGACATTCAAACCAACAAACTCAAATTCTTGGACTTGCAAACACCAACCCGACATGCAAACAATAGAATCAGACATACAAACAGAGAAAGACAGACACTTTAGACATTCAACCAGCAAAGACAAATTCTTGAACTTGCAAACATCAACCCAGACATGCAAACAAATAGAATCAGACATACAAACCGAGAAAGATAGGCACTTTAGACATTCAAATCAACAAAGACAAATACTTGGACTTGCAAACACCAACCCAAACATGCAAACAAAGAGATTCAGACATACAAATCGAAAAAGAAAGATACTTTAGACATTCAAACCATCAAAGACAAATTCTTTGACTTGCAAACACTAACCCAGATATGCAAACAAATAGAATCAGACACACAAACAGAGAAAGACAGACACTTTAGACATTCAAACCAACAAAGACAAATTCTTGGACTTGCAAACACCAACCCAGACATTCATACAAATAGAATCAGACACACAAACAGAGAAAGAAAGACACTTTAAACATTCTAACCAACAAAGGCAAATACTTGGACTTGCAAACACCAACCCAGACATGCTAACAAATAGAATCAGACACAAAAACAGAGAAAGACAGACACTTTAGACATTCAAACCAAGACAAATACTTGGACTTGCAAACACCAAACCAGACATGCAAACAAATAGAATCAGACACACAAACAGAGAAAGACAGACCTTTAGACATTCAAACCAAGACAAATACTTGGACTTGCAAACACCAAACCAGACATGCAAACAAATAGAATCAGACACACAAACAGAGTAAGACAGACACTTTAGACATTCATACCAACAAAGAAAATTCTTGGATTTGCAAACACCAACCCAGACATGCAAACAAATAGAATCAGACAAACATACAGAGAAAGACATACACTTTAACAATCAAACCAACAAAGACAAATTCTTGGACTTGCAATCACCAACCCAGACATGCAAACAAATAGAATCAGACACACAAACAGAGAAAGATATACACTTTAGACAATCAAACCAACAAAGACAAATAGTTGGACTTGCAAACACCAAAACCAAACATATAAACAAATAGAATCAGACACACAAACAGAGAAAAGACAGACACTTTAGACATTCAAACCAACAAAGACAAATTCTTAAACTTGCAATCACCAACCCAGACATGCAAACAAATAGAATCAGACACACAAACAGAGAAAGACATACACTTTAGACAATCAAACCAACGAAGACAAATAGTTGGACATGCAAACGCCAAACCAAACATATAAACAAATAGAATCAGACACACAAACAGAGAAAGACAGACACTTTAGACATTCAAATCAACAAAAACAAATTCTTTGACTTGCAAACATCAACCCAGACATGCAAACAAATAGAATCAGACACATAAACAGAGAAAGATAGACACTTAAACATTCTAACCAACAAAGGCAAATACTTGGACATGCAAACACCAACCCAGACATGTAAACAAAAAGAATCAGACACACAAACGGAGATAGACAGACACTTTAGACATTTAAACCAACAAAGATAAATTCTTGGACTTGCAAACACCAACACAGACATGCGAACAAATAGAATCAGACACACAAACAGAGAAAGACAGACACTTTAGACATTTAAACAACAAAGACAAATTCTTGGACTCGCAAACACCAACCTAGACATGCAAACAAATAGAATCAGACACACAAATAGAGAAAGACAGATACTTTAGACATTCAAACCAAAACAAAGACAAATTCTTGGACTTGCAAACAATAACCCAGACATGTAAAACAAATAGAAATCAGACACACAAAAAGAGAATGACAGACGCTTTAGAAATTCAAACAAACAAAGAATAATACTTGGACTTGCAAACACCAACCCAGACATACAAACAAATAGAATCAGACACACAAACAGAGAAAGACAGGCACTTTAGACATTCAAACCAACGAAGGCAAATACTTGGACTTGCAAAACACCAGCCTAGACATGTAAACAAATAGAATCAACCACTAAAACAGAGAAAGAAAGACACTTTAAACATTCAAACCAACAAAGACATATTCTTGGACTTGCAAACATCAACCAAGACATGCAAACAAATAGAATCAGACACATAAACAGAGAAAGACAGACACTTTAGACATTCATTCAGACAGACACTTTAGACATTCACTTTAGACATTGTCTTGTTTGCGTTAATCTGCATACCAAACGGCTTCGTTACTTGGAGATGTAGTCAGCCTCACTCTGGAGTTTTTGGGCAGTAGTGTTCAAGACCAGAACACAATTTGCACTTACTGAAACAAAATACGTTTAAAATGTTTTCACCTGCTTTACTTTTATAAATAAAAAAATGACATGCAAACAGAGAAAGACAGACACTTTAGACATTCAAACCAGCAAAGACAAATTCTTGAACTTGCAAACATCAACCCAGACATGCAAACAAATAGAATCAGACACACAAACAGAGAAAGATAGACACTTTAAACATTCTAACCAACAAAGGCAAATACTTGGACATGCAAACACCAACCCAGACATGTAAACAAAAAGAATCAGACACACAAACGGAGATAGACAGACACTTTAGACATTTAAACCAACAAAGATAAATTCTTGGACTTGCAAACACCAACACAGACATGCAAACAAATAGAATCAGACACACAAACAGAGAAAGACAGACACTTTAGACATTTTAAACCAACAAAGACAAATTCTTGGACTTGCAAACACCAACCTAGACATGCAAACAAATAGAATCAGACACACAAATAGAGAAAGACAGATACTTTAGACAGTCAAACCAACAAAGACAAATTCTTGACTTGCAAACAATAACCCAGACATGTAAACAAATAGAATCAGACACACAAAAAGAGAAAGACAGACGCTTTAGAAATTCAAACCAACAAAGACAAATACTTGGACTTGCAAACACCAACCCAGACATGCAAACAAATAGAATCAGACACACAAACAGAGAAAGACAGACACTTTAGACATTCAAACCAACGAAGGCAAATACTTGGACTGCAAACACCAGCCTAGACATGTAAACAAATAGAATCAACCACTAAAACAGAGAAAGAAAGACACTTTAAACATTCAAACCAACAAAGACATATTCTTGGACTTGCAAACATCTAAACCAAGACATGCAAACAAATAGAATCAGACACATAAACAGAAAAAGACAGACACTTTAGACATTCATTCAGACAGACACTTTAGACATTCACTTTAGACATTTGTCTTGTTTGCGTTAATCTGCATACCAAACGGCTTCGTTACTTGGGAGATGTAGTCAGCCTCACTCTGGAGTTTTTGGGCAGTAGTGTTCAAGACCAGAACACAATTTGCACTTTACTGAAACAAAATACGTTTGAAATGTTTTCACCTGCTTTACTTTTATAAATAAAAAAATGACATGCAAACAGAGAAAGACAGACACTTTTAGACATTCAAACCAGCAAAGACAAATTCTTGAACTTGCAAACATCAACCCAGACATGCAAACAAATAGAATCAGACATACAAACGAGAAAGATAGGCACTTTAGACATTCAAATCAACAAAGACAAATCTTGGACTTGCAAACACCAACCCAAAACATGCAAACAAAGAGATTCAGACATACAAATCGAAAAAGACAGATACTTTAGACATTCAAACCATCAAAGACAAATTCTTGGACTTGCAAACACTAACCCAGATATGCAAACAAATAGAATCAGACACACAAACAGAGAAAGACAGACACTTTAGACATCAAACCAAACAAAGACAAATTCTGGACTTGCAAACACCAACCCAGACATTCATACAAATAGAATCAGACACACAACAGAGAAAGAAAGACACTTTAAACATTCTAAACCAACAAAGGCAAATTACTTGGACTTGCAAACACCAAACCCAGACATGCTAACAAATAGAATCAGACACAAAAACAGAGAAAGAAAAAACACTTTAGACATTCAAACCAAGACAAATACTTGGACTTGCAAACACCAAACCCAGACATGCAAACAAATAGAATTCTTGGACTTGCAAACATCAACCAAGACATGCAGAAAAAAACAAATAGAATCAGACACATAAACAGAGAAAGACAGACACTTTAGACATTCATTCAGACAGACACTTTAGACATTCACTTTAGACATTGTCTTGTTTTGCGTTAATCTGCATATCAAAACGGCTTCGTTACTTGGGAGATGTAGTCAGCCTCACTCTGGAGTTTTTGGGCAGTAGTGTTCAAGACCAGAAACCAATTTGCACTTTACTGAAACAAAAATACGTTTGAAATGTTATCACCTGCTTTACTTTTATAAATAAAAAAAATGACATGCAAACAGAGAAAGACAGACACTTTAGACATTCAAACCAGCAAAGACAAATTCTTGAACTTGCAAACATCAACCCAGACATGCAAACAAATAGAATCAGACATACAAACCGAGAAAGATAGGCACTTTAGACATTCAAATCAACAAAGACAAATACTTGGACTTGCAAACACCAACCCAACATGCACAACAAAGAGATTCAGACATACAAATCGAAAAAAGACAGATACTTTAGACATTCAAACCATCAAAGACAAATTCTTGGACTTGCAAACACTAACCCAGATATTCAAACAAATAGAATCAGACACACAAAAAAGAGAAAGACAGACACTTTAGACATTCAAACCAACAAAGACAAATTCTTGGACTTGCAAACACCAACCCAGACATGCAAAAAACAGAATCAGACACACAAACAAAGAATGACAGACACTTTAAACTTCAACTCTAAAATGAAAACTAAACTAAGACTCTAGGCTAAAACTCTATGCCAATGGGTTAAAGAAAAAAACCGGAAAAATGTTGGATAATTTCTAAGTTTAAAAAAAATTCAGTCCGAAAAAACTTAACAAATCAAACCGGAAGGGAGGGGCTCGTGGGGCCTTTGTGGGCCCGGGGGGCCTTTGGAGCCCCGGGGCCTTTTGGCTCACGGGGGGCCTTTGGGGCCAGGGACCCTTCGGGGTTGGGGTAGAGGGACCTTTTGGGGTTGGGGTAGGGGGGCCTTTGGGGTTGGGGTAGGGGACCTCACAACACTGTTCAAACGGAACTTGTGTATTATAACAACCACAGAGTCTCACCCTCAAATCATCTTCTAAATCATCTTTAGGAAAGACAAATCATCTTCTAAAATGCCTCAAACCGTTTCACTTAAATCATCTTCTAAAATGTCTCAAAACGGTTTTGCCCAAATAATCCCTAAAACGTAATTTCTGCGTTTTTCCTTTTGTTTGGCATCCCTGCGCTGTCACATTTGAAATTCCTAGGAAACCATTTCCCGCGTTAATCTCTTCATCTCATAGGTGTTCCTAGCCACACTATTATGGTTTCGATAGAATATTAATTTATCTCTCTGACTTAAAGATCAGAGAAGCTGTATTTAAAAAAGGATTTTTCTATCTCTTTAGACTCCCGCATAATTCCAAGATAACAAGTGATGTTATTTCTAATTCCTGACACTAAAGATCAAAGAAGCCATATTTAAAAATAGAATATTAATTTATCTCTGTCACGTAAGATCCGAGGAGCCATATTTAAAAATAGAATTTCTATCACTTTAGAATCCCGTATAATTCCTAGGAAACAAGGGATGTCATTTCTAATTCTCCTTTCGTAGATCAATAATTCCCCTCGATTATGCAAATCAATTTCTCAGAAATTCACTTCCCCCTCGAGTCCTAGATCAATACATTCCCTACCGATTATGTAAAATCTTGTTCTCAAAAATCCACTTCCCCTGTCTTGTCCTAGATCAATACATTCCCCACCGATTATGTAAATCAAGTTCTCGGGAGTCTACTTCCCCCTCGAGTCCTAGATTCATACATCTCACCCCATCGTCAATGAGCATGTGCAAAATTTGTCTCTGAGACAATACACCTGGCCGAACAACAACAAATCAATTGACCTGACCCCATTAGACTTGATCAATAATCCTTGAATAAATTATGTCCCGTCGGCGTTAGACCTAATTGTAGATGGCAGCACAGGTGTTCTCTCCGGGATTGTACCCCCTTTTCTACTCCCAGAAGAGGCCAATTTTAAGAGATGCTCTAAAATATCAACCTAAAAGACTTTTTTTGTAGGTTTATTATATTACTTACATCTTCCTAACTCTTCTAGTTTAAAAATTTGAGACCTAATATTGAGGATATGTTATAATATTGCCTTTCAAAAACAAAAAATATTCTTTCCGTATCTCACGTCAGGTGTTTTGAAACCACAGGTGGCAATCTTTGCATGATTGAAAAGTAAACTAAGCGTGCTAGAGGTCTAGGGGAATTTTACCTCATTGTCTTCAATGACAAGAATTGATGTTTTTTTATTACGTTCTTATTTCATCTGATTCGGCCTACGTCTTGTTCCTTGTGTCTTGTTCGTTTCAGCAAATTTTATTAATTTTTCAGTGAATAGTTGAGGTTATACGGCGTTCTGTTAGAAGCGCTGCTCCTCCTGGTTTTGGGAGCAAGTGTTGCTTTCAACTGTCTTTAATTAAGGCCTCTTTGCTTATATTTTACCATTTCTCAGTTTTAAACATTTTGTTTTTCTGCATTTTATTTATAATTACTTATATCTGTATTTCATTATTTTAACACCTAGTTTTTATTTTTCAAATATTAAGTAAAATATTTCTGTAATACTAATAATTAATATATTTTCGTTTTGTATTTTTTATTTCACCTTTTGAATTGTTGTTTTTATTCTATTCAAGATTTTAATGATTCATAAGGGCTATACAGACATATACGGAGTTTTTGTTATTCACAGCCAATAATTTTCTACACCTAAGATGACCCTTGTTTAACGTCCTCTGAATTACTACGTAGAAGATGTGTTGAGATTTCAAGACCATTGAATTGGTTTGGATTCAATCAGCTTATTGCTTGCAAAATAGTTCGTGCATTAGTGCTATTCTAGCGCAAGACCCTGGCTCATCTGATGAGTCACTTGGACAGAAGCAGGAATGAGTTGCTGCTAAGAATTCCCGTGTCTTGAAGCCTAAGCAACAAAAACACTCGATCTGAAACGCATCTTCCTCAAATCTGAGATGAAAACATCCTTGGAACCACTTTCCTACTGCCGGGACATCCTGATGGTGTTTATCAGCAGGGTGTCAACTTCATCCTCTCTCCGGCCGCCAAATGGTCATTAATCACCTTCACTCCTGTATCGGAGAGAATAGTGACCATCAGCCTGAAAGGGACCATCAAAAATCTCTCCATCGTCCAGATATGTGCTCCGGATTCAGCCGACAGGAAGAGGAGTACGACCAATTCTACTTCCTGGTACAAACCGTCACTGACCAGATCCCCAAAAATGAGATACTCATTGTGTTGGGCGACTTTAATGCGATAGTGGGCAGTTGCCATGCGGGTCGAGAAGGTATCAAGGGCCAACACGGACATGGCCGTCTTAATGCAGAGGAGAACGGCTTATTGACTTCTACAAGGAGAATGAACTCTATATCACCAATTCCACATTTAAGCAGAGACACCACCGAAAAGTGAAATGGAGATCCCCTGATGAAGTCAATGAAATTATGATCGACGTCGTCCTGATATCCAAAATTTGGAAGTCATCTGTAATGGACACTGTCTCACTCCCTGACGGAGATTTTGACTCGGACCACACACACCTGATGTCCAAACTCAAACTGAGGTTAAAATGTCTCCCAAAACAACAAAAATACCAAGATTCCGAACTTAACTCCTCTGAGACCCCACCAAAAAAGCCACGTACAACTCTAACCTGTCTATAAAATTCCGTGACATCCTGCGTACTTTCACTCCACTCAAAACTCCCAAAGATATCGATCACTTGGCTGAACATGCTACTCTGCAATCCTCAAGACTGCAAGCGACATCCTTGGTAGAAAATCAAAAGACGAAAGGTCTTGGATCACTGATGAAATAATTTGATTATGTGACCAGAAACACCTACATAACAACAAATCTGACCGAAACAGCCGAGATACCTTCAAAACATCTCAACGTAAAGTTAAGGGTGAAATCAGGAAGGTATTCCGCAACCATTTCGCCGAAAAGTGCAAAGACTGTGAAACCCACTTCATGAAAGGCAACAGCCACAAGATATTCAAAACAGTCAGTGAGCAATTCTTTAAAAAAGATCCCTCTACGCCCGTAATCCTAGACAAGCAGGGGAACGACAAAAAAGGCTCGATGAAAGAATGTGACAACCACCAGCCCGTCAGCCTCACAAGCCACGAAACCAGAATCCTGACCAAGATCCTGCTCAGCAGAATTCGAGCTATTACCGCCTCTGTTGTTTGGCGAGTATCAATCTGGCTTTCGATCGGAACGATCAACTATTGACCAAATCTATACTGTGCGTCAGCTGAAGGAACGGTTCATCGAGTTTAACAGAGACCTCTATCAGCTCTTTATTGACTTTCGACAGGCATTTAACTTAATACGGAGGAAAGGCTTGTGGCATATTCTAAGACGCTACGGTGTCCCAGATGAAACAATTAGAATCACCAAGGACATTTACAACCAATTCAATAGTCAAATACTGACCACTGGTGGGCTCTCTGGTGAATTCCCAACAACTTCTGGAGTCCTGCAAGGATGCATGCTCTCACCGCACTTGTTTAACTGGTTTCTGTATGTCATCCTGTCCCTGATACCCGTCGAATATGGAACCAGAATAGGAGGAATCGTAATTGAAAAACTAGCATATTCGGATGATATAGACTTGAATGTCCGCTACTGCCCAAAAACTCCAGAGTCAAGCTGACTACATCTCCCAAAAACGAAGCCGTTTGGTATGCAGATAACGCAATCAAGCCAAAAATCATGGTCATATCACGACAGGAGATAACAACCCCCGCCCTCAATTGTAATAGACGGTGAACAAGAGAAAACAGTCGAAAAATTACTTTACCGGGGTAATCTTTTGACGGCTGACAACTGCCACACTGTCGACATTAAACGTCGCCTCGGTCTTGCCAGCTCTAGCTTCAAAAGACTATCACATATCTGGAAATCTAGCCACCTTTCAAACCATCTGAAAGTGCATCTATTCAACAGTTTGATCATACCCATTGCTCTTTATGTGTGTGAAACCTTGACATTGAAAGCTGAAAACGAGTGCAACTTTCTTGCGTTCGAAATGAGATGTCTGCGCTGGATAGCAAAGATCAGATATAATGACTATGTCACTAACGAAGAAGTCCGAAGAAGGCTGAAGTCACAAGACACTATCCTGAACAAATCCAAAAACAGCAGCTGCACTGGTTTGGCCATGTAAAGCGAATGATTCCCGAACACCATCCCAAGATCGCGCTTGAAGGGGCAACTGAGGGACTTCGACCAAGGGGGAGACCCCACAAAAGATGGATGGAAAACTTTGACCGACAATGCATTGCCAAAACTATCCCGAACTGCTCTTGACAGAACAAAATATCGAGCCATAGTTCATCGGATTCTGGAAGGAGTTGCCTCAAGACGTCCCACGAGGATGTATGGGACTCAAGTAAGTAAGTAAGTAACCATGTCAGAATTTCACCGGTTAACAAGTCCTATGGGATAATGAGAACGTGCTGATTCCTCCGACGTAAAGTACTTGTGGTACAGCTCATCTAATGGCATCACTGACCTGCTATTTTCTCACTGTCATGTGGATTGATACCACTTGTCTCTCTAGGAAGAAAAATCCACCACAATGATCCATCCTCATTTTCGCTGGCTAGAGTTTCGTCCGTTATCAGAATAAACCGTTCAAATTCATCCCCCAACTAAGAACAGTCATGTACAACCACCCACTGAATCAAGAAAGAGCTCTCCAGCTGTCAATCCTTAAGTGTTCAGACATGGTGAAGCTTCCCGTGTTGAGTCAAATTAAGCAATATTTATTTACATACGTTCTCCGGGACAATACTGGTGATAAGGTAAATACTTTGCCTTGTTGATTCTGCCAGTAGTGTATGCTTGGCTCAAAGATTAAACCATGCATGTCTAAGTACCAACTTACATTTGGTGAAACCACAAATGGCCTAATAAATCAATTATGGTTCCTTAGACAGTGTTCTATCTAATTGAGTAATTTTGGCTGCTCTAGAGCTAATATTTGCACATTAGCCACAATTGACGGAAGGGGGTTTTATCACATCAAGACCAACCGGGGTAGGCCTCGTCTTTTGGTGAAACTGAATATTTGTAGCCAATTGAATGGTCTTGCACTGCTGGTGTGTTTTTTGAATATCTGGCTTATCAAGTTTCAATAGGGGGCTTTGTGTCTACCATGGCATCAACGAGATCAATTCGAGGTTCAATACTGGAGAGGTAGACTAAAAAACAGAAACAACATCAATGGAAAACAGCAGGCGTGCGTAATAATCACTCCAAGTAAGAGGAGGTTGTGACAAAATTACGATGCATGACTCATTTAAGGCACTTTATTGGAATGAGTACCCTTTAAATCCTTTAAAGAGCATCTATTGAGGGCAAACCTTGTACCAGAGGTCAAGATACGCTTAACTTTTAGCAAATTATATTACTTAAAGCAGATGTAGCGTGCCTTGATATCAAAGCATTGAATAATGAAATATGAACTGAGTCTTATTCTGTTGGTGTTCTGGACTTGAAGTAATGGTTATTAGAGACAGGTTGATGCATTCAAGCTTGACGCTAGAGGACCATCACATGGCTTTTGGACCATCACAAGATGAACAACTGTTACAGCACATCCCAAGAATGTTTTCATTAATCATGAACGAGAGCTAGAGGTTTGAAGGTGATCAGATAACAATCTATTTCTAACAATAAACGATGCAAACCAGCAATCTGCAGACATTACTTGAATAAATCTGCGGGCAGCTTCCGGGAAACCAAAGTGTTTGGGTTCCAGAGGAGCATGGTTGCAAAGCGGAAAATTAAAGAAATGATGGAAGGGTACCCCCAGGAGTGAAGCCTGTATTTATGTAATTATGTAATTATGTAAATCAATTTCTCGGGAATCCACTTCCCCCTCGAGTCTTAGATCAATACATCTCACCCCATCATCATTGCGCATGTGCAAACTTTGTCCTGGAAAAATACACCTGGACGAACAACAACAAATCAATTGACCTTGACCCCATTAGACTAGATCGATAATCCTTAAATAAATTATGTCCCGTCGGCGTTTAGAATTAATTGTAGATGGCAGCATATGTGGTCTCCCCGGGCTGGTACCCCCTTTTCTACTTCTGGGGCACAGATTGTCCAAAACGCTATTTTTAAATCTCTTTTTATGAGATAAGATGAAAAAGAAGTCTGTTTTATCCCAATGTAATTGATTTGTCATCGAAAGACAAGGTCAAGGATTAAGTGAATAAATATCACAAAGGGAAAATCTAATTAAGAACTACGAACCACTTATTTTCAGTACATTAGTCCTAAAATGTCATGTAGCGTCCCTTAAAAAAACGTCTATAAAGACTTTCTTAGACACTAGCGAAATAGCATCATGAACACCCATAGCGGTAAGTTAAAGAACTATAAGAGTGGCATGGAAACTTTGCAGCATATACAACTAAAATCATATAACAAGGTAAAGCTTATTTAACATTCACTCGTAATTAAAAATTTTCATCTGCTCCTTAAAGGAACCACGTGTTTATGACTGCTGGATATCAGTAACAAATTCCAAGTACGCTCCACAATCACTGCTAGATCAATATCTGAACGTACTGAGGGAGTAGCTGGAATCTTTAAATCCTCACAATTACGAATAGTGTACAGGTTTAATTGCCTTAATAGCTTTAGTACTTTTGAAAAAAAACATGGGAGCTCTACATGGGACGCATTGATATGCCAAAGAAGATAGGGATATATTATAAATATCCTTTATCTTCCAAATTTCAACAAGAGTGTATGTTGTTGACTCTAGTACTTTAGCCACTTTCTCTTGGAGCTGGTGAACAAATACATGTAAATTAGGATATATAGACAATCACACAGACGAGCAGGAACACATATAAGAATAAATAACACAAATACAAGATAGGGAGGATAGGGAAAGGGAATATAAGCTTAAGTTTTCAGAAGATTCCAAGTTGCACTAAAAATTTGGACTCATATTACATGAATATACCACTTAAACAATATATTTTCCAAAAGAACTCCCAGGAATCACATAGATCAAGGGGGAGGGGCAACTTATGGAGGCTCCTAGTATATAAAGGTTAATTATTGTAGGGCAGCTACAATAATGACCGGGCAGCAGAACGGCATAGAGTCATTAGTTGGAACTTCAAGGGTATGTTCAGGGGGATTTTGAACTTATCAAAAGCACTTTGTGCATATTACCACCGTGCTACTATCACTAGTGCTACGAGTACTAATTTTACCAAGACTAAGGGTTTTACTGTAAACCATTCTGGATATAATTTGAAGAATGTTGAAATAAACCAGAACGTGCATTCAGATTGCCAATCGGGTATATGAGTGATTTTTCAGGAACAGAATGTAGTAGAAAGATGAAAAGAAAAATTTGCTACAATCAAAACGAACAAAATAAAATAAATTGTAATGTTAAAGAAGGAAATTATAGAATATAATATAGTGGGAAAAACCAGACATATCAGAATTTAGTGAAGAAAAAAGAATCCGTACTTCTTTTAATGAACATATTTGAGACAAAGCTACTGCTTAAAGTACCCTCAAAAATACTCATTATTACTTTTGACTATCTTATAAAGGAGCAATTTAGCCATTTGTTTTTAAGATGTCAAGTATTTGAAACAAATTATTTTCTTTCTAGTGTTTGACAACTTGTTTGAAACATGAAAGTGATCAACGATTATGATCTTGCGTGTCCTCTGCATTTGTATGTATTGAGGAGCTGGTATTATATAAGCATCATATGATACACAGTTAGTTTGACAGCAGGGTCTGATAATACGACCCTTTTAAAGTACATAAAGGATATAAAAATCGAAATGAAAAAAAATTAAACTTCTGTATATGAAAAAAAATTATTACTCTCGTTCAAAAGTATTTTAATCCCTCACATGTCCACATGAGAAGAGTAAGTAAATTCAAAACACCTGTTCTTCCTAAATTTCAAAAACGTTTGAAAAAAAAGCCCTAGTTTGTCAATAAGATATTGAATCTGCTGAGGATTTAATTTGTTTTAGAAAGAGGAGCATGGTTGCTTATGAATATAGCTTCAATAAAAAGAGAGTATTGTTTTCTTCATCGCTTGTGGAAAAAAAGGAAGTATTACTGCAAACATATTGACTTTGTAAATTACTTACAGAATTTAATGATTTGGTTTTGTCTTCAGTGCACGTTTTTGCTTAATATTAATTTAAAAAACTTTTTCAACAAGACAAGTTTTTCAAAGAAAAGTAAAGAGCTCCATTAAGCCAAGAATGAGCAAATATTAAGTCAAATGATCTTCAAAACGTAAAACTACCACAAATCACTATACAAAAATAAATTAAACTCAAAATGAACAGAAATTACAATAAATATTCGATTCCAACTCAAAACGAGCAAAAATTAACACGAGAAGGGCTGAAATCCCCCATGCCTTCTCAAGACCAGAAAAGAATTTGCGCTCTACTGAAAACAAAAACAAAAAAACAAACAAATGAGCTTGGATTAACAGTCTAATTGACATATACTGCCATTTCTTCCTAAACATTTTTGAATTTTTTTTATTTATAAAAGTAAAGCAGGTGAAAACATTTCAAACGTATTTTTGTTTCAGTAAAGTGCAAATTGTGTTCTGGTCTTGAACACTACTGCCCAAAAACTCCAGAGTGAGGCTGACTACATCTCCCAAGTAACGAAGCCCTTTGGTATGCAGATTAACGCAAACAAGACAAAACCATGGCCACATCACGACAGGACATAACAACCGTCCCCCCCAATAGTAATAGACGGTGAAAAAGTGGAAACAGTCGATAAATTTCTTTATTGGGGTCGTCTTTTGACGGCTGACAACTGCCACATTGTCGACATTAAACGCCACCTTGGTCTTGCCAGCTCTAGCTTCAAAAGACTATCAAAGATCTGGAAATCTAGCCACCTTTCAAACCATCTGAAAGTGCATCTATTCAACAGTCTGATCATATCCATTGTTCTGTATGGGTGTTGAAACCTGGACATTAAAAGCTGAAAACGAGTGCAGCCTCCTTGCGTTCGAAATAAGATGTCTGCGCTGGATAGCCAAGATCAGATATACTAATCCTGTCACTAACGAAGAAGTCCGAAGAAAGGTGAAGTCACAAGACGCTATCCTGAATAAATCCGAAAATAGCCGCTGCGCTGGCTCGGCCAATTAAAGCGAATGAATCCCGAACGCCTGCCCAAGATCGCGCTTGAAAGGGGCAACTGAAGGAATTCAACCACGGGGAAGACCCCGCAAAAGATAGATGGAAAATATTGACCGGCAACGCATTTCCCAACTATTCCCAACTGCACTTGGAAGAACAACATATCGAGCCCTAGTTCATCAGATTTTGAAAGGAGTTGCCTCAAGATGTCCCATGAGGATGTATGGGATAGAGAGGACGTGCTAGAGAGTCCTATGGGATAGAGAGGACGTGCTGATTCCTCCAATTTAAAGTACGTGTGACACAGGTCATCTAATGGGATCACTGACCTGCTATTGCTCACTGTCTTGTGGATAGATACCACTTGTCTCTTTAGGAAGAGAAATCTACCACAATGATCCATCCTCAATTTCGCTGGTTAGAGAATCGTCCGTTATCAGAATAAACCGCTCAAATTACTCCCCCAACTAAGTGCAGTCATGCACCACCACCCACTGAAACAAGAAAGAGCTCTCCAGCTGTCAATCTTGTAAGTGTTCGGACATGGTGAAGTTTTGCATGTTGAGTCGAATTAAGCAGCAAGCTTCACTCCTGGGGCTAGCCTTTAATCATTTCCTTTAATTTTCAGCTTTGCAACCATGCTTCCCTGGAACCAAGACATTTTGGTTTCACGGAAGCTGCTCGCAGATTTATTCAAGTAATGTCTGCAGATTTCTCGTTTGCATCGTTTATTGTTAGAAATTGATTATTATCTGATCACCTTCAAACCTCTAGCTCTCGTTCATGATTAATGAAAACATTCTTGGGATGTGCTGTAACAGTTTTTCATCTTGTAATGGTCCAAGAATCATTTGATGGTCCTCCAGCGTCAAAGCTCGAATGCATCAACCTGTCTCTAATAGCCATTACTTCAAGTCTAGAGCAGCAATATAATAAGACTCAGTTCATATTTCATCATTCAATGCTTTGATATCAAGGCACGTTACATCTGCTCTAAGTAATATAATTTGCTAAAAGTTAAACGTATCTTGGCCTCTGGTACAAGGTTTGCCCTCAAATTGATACTCTTTAAAGGATTTAAGGGGTACTCATTCCAATAAGTTCCTTAAATGAGTCATGCATCGTAATTTTTGTCACAACCTCCTCCTAATTGAAGTGATCAGTACGCACGCCTGCTGTTTTCCTTTGATGTTGTTTCTGTTTTTTAGTCTACCTCTCCAAGATTAAACCTCGAATCGAACCTCGTTGCTGCCGTGGTAGACACAAAGCCCCCCATTGAAACTTGAGAAGCCAGATATTCAAAAAAGACGTCAGCGGTGCAAGACCGTTCAATTGGCTACAGTCAGAGTCACCAAAAGACGAGGCCTACCCCAGTTCGTCTTGATGTGATAAAACCGCCCTTCCGTGAAGTTTGTCTAATGTGCAAGTATTAGCTCTAGAGCTGCCAAAATTATCGAATTAGGATAGAACACTGTCTAAGGAACCATACTTGATTTATTAAGCCATTCGTGGTTTCACAAATGTCAGTTATTACTTAGACATGCACTGCTTAGTCTTTGAGCCAATCATATACTACTGGCAGAATCAACAATGTAACGTATTCACGGTATCACCAGGCACTCGGAAACGCAATGGACTAGAGCTAGTATGCAAGTTTTGCAATTTCAAAAATTTAATTCCCCCTTGAAATTTTAGCCACGTTCTCCATTCAATTCAAGCAAAAGTCTTTAGTTTTTTCATGATGAGGTACCTGTAGTGCCCAGTGAAACAACTAATACACTTACTCGAAAAGCAAATGACCTTACCTTAGACCTTAGATCTGCCTTTGCCTCCTGAGGCAACCAGGGCATCAAGGAGGAGCAACCGATCTTCCCTCATGTTTGCTGCTGTGGTGATGTTCTCCCACTCTGGTAGAACGAAGGTGTGCAGGTTTCGTTAATCTCCTTGGTAGGTCCGGTACAGTGCGTTTCTTGGTCTTTCCTGAACACGAGTTCCTGGTGGCTGCCATTGTAAAAATGGCTTTTGGGAGTCTATGGTATCCATACACAGGACGTGGCCCAAATATATCCAGCTTCTGATTTCTGATGTTGTCGGTTATTAGAGGTTGTTGCGTCATTTCAAGGATGGACTGGCTTGTCACCTTCTGTGACAGTGGATGTTCAATATTCTACGAAGACACAATTTTTCAAAAGCCAGGAATCTTCTCTCTTGTTCTTTATTCAGGTGCAATGTTTCTGCTGCGTAGAGTAATATTGGCATAACATTGATGTTGAAAAGGCATAGCTTCAGGCACAGAGAAAATCTCTGAGATCTCCATGCTTGACTTAGTTTGTTGAGGGCGAGATTTGCCTGTCGTATTCTGGTGAATATTTCTTTCACTATCGAGACAGTGTTTCCAATGATGCTTTCCAGATATTTAAAACTGGACAACGTGCTCAACATTCTGGTGACCACAGTTAATGGACAGAGGAAAGTCACTAGTCACTTTGCATTTGGTTTTCTCAGCATTCACACATGGGTCAAGACCGTTTGGCTTTACCTTGTCGTCATCAAAGTAATTCTTGAAGCTGTGTACTGCTTGACTCAAGCACTATTAAGTCTTCTGCAAAGTCAATACCATTGACCTTGACTTCAGCGATCAATCGCATATATTCAGTCCATGATTTCCGCAGGATATAAACAACCCTTATTACAAAAAAGTAACGGTGATAGAACACGACCCTGTTTTACTCCTGACAAAATCCGGAAGAAACATGTTTTGCCTTCTGTGTCTTGACTCAACATTTACCATCCTCATACATTGCGGTAATAATCGTAACTAGTTTTTCAGGGATTCCATAGTGGATGAGAATTTTCCATGGGCTTTCATGATCTACAAAGTCAAAGGCTTTTTTGAAAACCACAAAGATCATATAAATCTAATAGTTAATCCTTTAATAGTTGAAAAGTTGAAGATCATAATAATTTATTGAAAGATCATAAAGTTTATTAGCTTAGTTGATTCTTAAATGCTCAAAGCTAATGTTGGTTCTTCTTAAAACGGGTCGTCCCTGGCGTCAAATCAGACCTATGTCGTAGTCTTGAAGAGCCCACCCAAAGATCTTGACGATACCGTATCGCGAAAAGACTTTCTTAGTAAAATTAGTAAAACTTTCTTAGTAAAATTAGCAATAGTAGTAATCGTGTTATTGAATCAAAGCCCCATAAGGATGCTTGGTGGCTTTTTTTTGTCTGATCAAGATGCCGGACAGTCAGTAGCATACGCTCTCAACGATGATTATCAATCTTGCAATGCCATAGTGACAAGGCAGTCATATTTTGGAATTGTTAGACCCTGAAAACCTTACATCTGATGATCTTATTCAGCTAGTAGCAAACTGCTCTGAAGCTAAGAAGCTAGGTAGAACTCTCTCCTTTCGGCTCAAATGTGCTGAAAAGGCACATCTCTAACAAGCCTTTGGTGACAGTTCATTGGTTGGATATGAGTGCCTACCTTTTACTGAGTTCAAGTTTCTGCCTATGCAATGTTATAACTGTCAATAATTCGGTCACGTTATGAAATAGTGTAAAAATCCTCCCAAATATGCAAGATGGTCTGGTGATCAACCAAAATCTAAAGACAATCAATGCAAGAAACCTATTAAGTGTGGCATATGTGGCACAGCTGTCTACCCTTCATGCGCGTTTAAGTGTCCAGTCGCACAGGCCATAGTTAATAAATGAGTGATTCTATGATGCAAACTTTTTCCTGGAACATTAATGATAGTGTTTTAACGAAACGACCTCTTCTAGAAAAATTCATTCAATATGAAACAAGTGTTAAGCTTTTTGTTTTTGTTCTATGTTCTATCGTTGTTTTTTCTGTTTTGTTTTTTTTTTTGCTTAAAAAATGGGGCTATTCTAAGCTTTGTGGTGGGTGGAAATTGATGAATCCTAGTTTATGGTAATTTGAATTTGCCTGAATCTAGCTCCGGTAAAATCCTCTCCTTGGGTGAGTTACTACTTCAGATTCAAAATAATCCAATTGTTGTTCTTAGTCTAATAAATAATTCAAATGGTCAGTATAGAAAGTTTAGATCAAATTCCCATTTTTCACAGATTGTTGATTGTTGGCACTTCTGATTGTTGGCAATGTATACCAGTGTCCTAGTGGGTCTGTTCCCTCTTTCCTTCAGTTTTATGATAAGGTTTTGGAAGCAATCCAACAACATCCATGTGAACTTGTGATTATGGGTGACAAAAATATTAATTTGTGCCACCACAGATCATCTTCTTCCTTAGACTTTCTCTCAGCTATGCTTGCTTGTGGCACATTATCTTCAGCTTGCATTCCAACATGCATAACTGATGTCACTGCTTCTTTGCTTGTTAATGTTTTTTCCTTGTTGACTTTGGTGCAAAATTCTTTATTGATGAGTGATACATCAGACCATTTACCTTTTTTTTTTCTGTTTATGATTTTTCTGAATCCTTACCTAGGAGGCTCTAGGGAGCACGTTTTTTGTCTTTAAAATTGAATGATCAGGAGTTGGCTCTTCTTAGATTACGGTTGACAGATCATTCGTGGGGTATTTTTGAAAATGAATCTGATATAGATTCACTTTTTAATTCTTTTTATGACTCTTGAAAGAAATTATATTGGATACTTGTTATGCATTCTAGTTGAATCTGAGATCAAAGAGTACAACCCCTTTTGAATTCTTGGATGACTCATGGGATCCTTAGGAGCAGAAGGAAAATAAAAACCTTTGAAGGTTTACAGGTCCTCTAAGCCATCTTCACACGATTATCGACTTCAAGTTTTTAAAGCTTATAGACAAGTTTTCAATTTGCTTTGCCGGATGGCCAAATCATCATTCTATTCTAATTAATTCTCCTCATGCAGTAAAGACATTAAGAAAACATGGCAAGTAATCAATTCTGTTATCAGGCCATCTTCTAAGCCCCCTTCTTCCCCTTCAAGTGTTTAGGTTGGTGGTACAATCGTAGAGGGTGAGCTAAAAGTGCAAGAAGCACTTAATTCTTACTTTACTAACATCGGAAAAACTACAGCCTCTTCTTCAGGTCCTTCTTCTGTAAATGATTTTAGATCTTATCTTGGACCTTCTTGTCTTAAATATATGGCTTTAGAGTCTATCTATGAAGTTAAAAATATCCAGAATTGTCAGTAGTTTAAAGGTCTCTTTATCTTCTGGCCTAGAACGTATTTCTAATAAGATTCTCAAGTTCATTCTTCCTGTCAACGTTTCTGCTCTTATGAGACATTCCAAAATGTCTTTTGAAAAGGGTGGTTTCCCAAGTGCTTTTTAAAGCGTGCTTATGTTTTTATACTTTTAAAAGATGGATCATGGAATGGTTCTGTTAGTTATCATCCTATATCAATCTTGTCAGTGTTTAGTGAAATTTTGAAAAAGTTATGCTTTCTCGACTTTCTTGATTTTCTCAATTTTAACATCTTCTTCCTGATTCCCAGTTGGTTTTTTAAGGGAAAGCAGTCAACTGAGCATGCATGTGAAAATCTTGTGAATTATATAAATACATCACTGGAATCTGGTCTGATACCTACTGCTAATTTTTCCCGATGTACGAAAAACATTTAATTCAATTAAACACAAGATTCTTCTTTAGAAACTATACCATATTGGAATCCAAGGGAGTGCTTATTCTTGGTCTCTATCATATCTATCTAGTCAAGCTAACTTGGTTGATCCTTTCTTTTCCAACCTGTCTTAAATAGACTTTTACCTTCCGTATGGTCTGTGATTGAGCTGATACTTTTTTTTAATTTACGTTAATGACCTTATAAATGCGGTTTAAAATCTAAAACATACAACTTGTTGTCGTATTTGTCAACCTACAACTGTCAATAATTGTGACAAGAGCTCGTCTTCCTCTGATACACTTATAGCTTTTACGGATGAAAACACTCTCGGCACAGCCGGTAGAACTGAGTCCGATCTCCGTTCAAACATGATTGCCCTTTTTGAAGGAATTACTCAGTGGTTTGATGTTCATTACCTTGCCTTAAATGTTATAAAGTTATGTTTTCTTACTTTCTAAAGTGTTTTCAAAGGCTTGTTTGGTTTACATGAAATATATGAATTATGGGCCCCCTTAATAGGCCTAGCAATTATTGCCTTCGATTCCTAGGCGTCTTGCTTGATGAAAATCTTTCCTTCGAGCTTTATATTGACCTCATTAAATTGAAAGTCTCCAGAAGCATCGATATCCTAACAAAATTGCAAACATTTTTCCAGGGTCAATACTTAAACTTCTATTTTACGGCGTAATTCAGTCTTATTGTTTCATACTTTTCTATTATTTGTGTGTCAACTTTTCTCTCATCACTGAAGTCACTTCCAAAATTGTATAGTAAAGCAAGGACTCTTATACATGACACTAATTGTTCGCTTTATAAACCCTTGTTTGACTTGAAATCTCTTTATTTTGTTCTTCTGCTTCTTTTAATTTTTTGAGGTCACATGGCCAGCTACCTGCTGCCCTGTGCAATAGAAATATATTTTTTATTTCCGAGCAGTCGACTTATTTTTTTCGTATTTTCTAATAATTTACAAATTCCTTATACTCCATCAATGCGGTCTGACCTTAACCCACTGATAGCTTTTAATATGATTTGGAACCCTCTCCCGGAGTCTGCACAGGGCTGCCACTCGTTGGGATCTTCATAAAGTATATTAGAGATTTTCTTGCAAATAATTATTTTTTTTTGGTTCTCCGATGTGTTAATGTTTTCGGATTAGTTCTGTAATTTATTTGTGTGGATGGATTTATTTAATACTCTTTTTTGGTTGGGTGGGGGGTTATATTGTTTGGTGATGTGAATTAATTATTTAAAAAATGTCTGATGAATTTATTTGTTTTAATTTCTTAGTTTTGTTACTCCCCTGTTTTTTCGTGTAAAAAACTCATTGTATTTCTAAAAAAAAAATACAAATTTCCACATTTTAAAAAATTTGAACCTGGAAACTCCTCAGCAATGTTCTCTAATATGCTTAATCTAGTATTGCAATTTTCACTAATATTCATTGATTTCCGGTGGATGCTTTCTCCCATTTGTAAAAAATCAGAAAAGTTTCTTAGGATCGTAGCTTTTGATTTGTAGCAGAGCTTTTACGTATCTGTTGCTATCAAAAATCTGTTTTTTAGAGTTGTGGTTACTATGGGCCGGGTTGCACTTAAATTAATGTTTTTTTTTTTACCACCAAGTGTCTGATCCTTTATTTTCTAGAGCTTTGCAAGGCAGTGCATGCATTATATTGTTTTTTTTTCACTCCTCTATGGCACAAAAGTGCCTCATCTTTGTTCCTCTCTTATTGGGACCTCAGTTTTGAAATTTAAGCTATGAACATGACCTGACTTAAAATTTTCATACAAAGGTCTAGACAGGACAGCCTTCACATTCCCATCTCCCCCACTCTCATATGTTATCCTTGTTAGTTTTGGAAACGTGCCATATTTATTTACGATTTTGATTGCAACCCGAGCTGATGGGTTTGCGTGTTTGTCTTCATATTAGCAAACTGTTGTGACTCTTTGGATACGGTTAAAATCAATTTTTTTTAAATAAGGTTGGTTGAAACGTAAGTTTGATCACTGAAAGAATTAAAGGCAACTTTAACAAATCCTTTATAAATGCCTTAACGGCATAGCAGAAAATAAACACAACAAACTTATAAACATGCAAAACCATGTCTAACTGTATTAGCAGGAATATAAAGTGTGCATGGCAATCACTTTGCTGTGCATAACTATTAATATGCATCTCGTATATTAATTTCAGTTCCGTAACAATAATGTGTAGTGAAGATGCTTATTGTAAATATTAAATATTATTAATAAAAAATTAAAATGAATAACCATTTTTCATCTTGAGTTGAATTTTTTGTTTTAGTTGTCTTCTTCTTTAATTTAGAAACGCCCTTAAACAACAGGTAGAATTGACAGGTATTTAAGATTTACAGCATCATCGGTACAATTAAAAAGAATTAAATAGATTATATAACTTACTGAAATTTTCTTTCAGTAAAGTGCACATTATTTCTTATAATTTATCATTTAAAAAATCACTTACAGTACGTTATTTACATGTTTGAATTTGTACATCAATGTATAAGTTAATAGCAATAGCGTGGCCTAAGTAAAATGTGATGTGGTAAATTGTATTATTTATTCATTTATTTTATTTTAGACCAGGGCAATTTGTATTAAAAGAGCGTTCGGAGTAAATTCAAAAATGGCTAAATCGACTAAAAATTGAAAGGGCTAGTGCCCTTTTAAACAGTCGAAAGTGATTGGAGGGCAACTAACCTCCCTCCCACACCCACCATTTTCCCAAACACATCTAATCAAATTTTGACATAGCCATTAGTAGAAAGGGGGGTCCAACTCATGACGGCACCCCTGCTGCCATCTACAATTTAGTTTAATGCTCACGGGACATAATTTATTCAAGGATTATCGATCGAGTCTAGTGGGGGTCAAGGTTGATTTATTTGCTGTTGTTTGTCCAGGTGTAATGACACTGTGGGGTGATTTACATAATCGATGGGGGAATTATTGGTTCACGAAGGGGGAATTAAGAAACAAACATGGCTTCATTGTTGTTTGGCTAGCCTAACCTGAGAAATTGATTTACATAATCGCTAGGGGAAATTATTGATTCACGAAGGGGGAATTAAGAAACATTATGGTTTTTGATCTTTAGTCGAACTTAGCCTGTGAACTTGATTTACATAATCGCTAGGGGAAATTATTGATTCACGAAGGGGGAATTAAGAAACATTATGGTTTCTTTAATCTTTAGGCCTGAGGGATTTATTTATTATTGTTGTTTTGGACAAGTGCATGCTAGGGATGAATGCCAAGGTGTCCTCGAATAGGAAACCGGAAGTACATGCATCCTTCTCAGCCAATCAGCGAGTCAGATACATCTTCCTTCTCAGCCAATCAGAGAGCTGGGTTACGTATGGTTTTTCCCCCCGTTACATAACAATTCGCCCTTGAGATTTCGTATATAACGGGCATGCAATGTGATTAAATTATCAGAAAGTATTGTGACACAATTGAAGCAAGAATGAATGATATTGATGAACTTGAAGCCTTGGCAACTTCAATTTACCATGTAAGTTCTGATTTAATACATTTTTATTTTCAAAATAAAATTATTTTCATTGGTCACCCTCTAGTATATTTAGGTAAGTACCCCCCCCCCCCCCACAAACCTAACCACCATGCAATTTTTATATTCACTAGAAAACATAAAATATGTTCTTTTTATTACCTAAACCCTCTCAACCCCCCCCCCCCTCCCCACTGTTTTTACAAGTATAATTCTTGCTAATAGAAATATTTCTCTTTTCTTATCGATAAATTTATTCTTTCTGTAAGCCTATCAAAAAGTGACAATTGACTTCTGTCAGCTATTAATATACAGTTTCCATTTAAGCCGTTACCCTATCTTTTATCGGTTCTGCAAAGATTTAAATATGGGTTAATTATCACATCCTGTCAATGGTCATCCGGTATCTACGAAACCAGAGGATTAAGCTTTTTGTAGGTTTCGAAGAAAGACACTTTTTTTTCCAGTCGAATTAGCGATAGGGTAAATCTTATAAATTGCAAGAGGGATCAGGTGTTGCTTATGATAAATAGTTTCATATAGTATTTGTTTTTCATTTTGAGTACTCAGTGTTTATATGGGGGAGAGGGGGGGAAGGGGATTTATTTTGTAAATGGTAAAAATAGAAGTTCTATGCTTTTCGGGTTCGATTTCTCACAAGTTGTATATTTAATTTTTTCTCAACATGGTAAAAAATAGGAGCATTTCTCGTAAATTTTACTTTTTGCTTTGCTTTTGGGTTTAGGGGGAGGGAGGCTTCTTAGTGATAAATGCTTTTCTAGACAAAATTATGCGGATAATGATACTAACTTTCTTTCTGTAAAAAGGGGCAAATTATTTCAATACTAACTTTTTTCTCTTCTTTTTAAGGCCAATTATGATGAATGTCCATCGCCACCACCCGCTAAGAAAGCAAGAGAGGGTGTGGCAGCCCCATCAGTGCCAGCCCCCATACAGTCTGGACAAAATCCAAAAAGACAATGGGCCACAAGGATGGTGAACACTGTTGGCTCATCTATGCAAGCCCAAGACATTGCTGGCCCAGCTGCGCAAGAACATAGCGCTGCCGCCCCACCCGCCCCCCAACATGCTATGTCAGATCCATCCGACATCCAAGTCCAGACGGATTTTGCAAATGTAAGCATTTTTTTTCCTACCTATCATATAGAAATATCTATCAATTTCTTCCAACTTTTATAGGCCTTTTCTACATGCACCATTTTCGAACACTGCGTAAAAGTATATCTCAGCGGGATATTGAAAGATTTTTTCTCTCCCAAAGGAAATATAATGTTCTCCCTTTTGAATCATGTCAAGTGCATGCATTCACCCTTTGCTAAATTAGATTAGTGAAGCCAAAAAAAAAATGCTCTATATTCCCGCACATAATAAGTAGCGAAATCCATTGCATTATAAATTGCTTTATTAGCGAATGGTTCACCTTGCCTCTACAAATATTTAAAAAAAAAACTTTATATCTGAATGAGTTGTGTATCATGAGAGGAGATGGCTATCCTTTTCAAATCATGTTTTTGTTGTTTTTTTTCCCAGAGCAGATAAAGAGTATTAATATGAAATTTTATTTGGAGGGATTGTTTGAACAATATCAAATTGCCGTCTTCTATGTCATGCGACGTTTTAGACTGTAAATATCTTATACTAATATAAGATATGCCGCGGGTCCGAGAAGCGCTGTGGGAAGCGCTGCGGGCCCGAGAAGCGCTATGGGAAGCGTTGCGGGCCCGAGAAGCTGCTTCAACATTGCTCGATAGAATTAAATGTTGGGAGTTTATATATCTTAGTTTGTGTAAGTAGGCTTTTGTTTGTGTATAGTTTAATCTAAATAAATGGTAGACAAAAAAAAATGGATTTATAGACACTTAATTTTCAGGATCGGATATTTCTAGCAAAAAATATAGTTAATTCTAATTAATGGTACGCAAAATTGGGTTTACAGATATTTAATTTACAGATCTGGTTATCTCGTAATGTCTAAGGACTGCTAAAAATAACTATTTCTAGCAGAAAATATAGTTTATTCTAAACAAATGATACCCACAAATGGATGCGGGCTCGGGGGGGGGGGTGTGGGTCCCGCATCTCTGATCGGCCTAATATATATATATATATATATATATATATATATATATATATATATATATATATATATATATATATATATATATATATATATATATATATATATATATATATATATATATATATATATATATATATATATATATATATATATATATATATCGAGAAGCGCCGCAGGAAGCGCTGCGGGCCCGAGAGGTGCCACAGGGATGCGCCACAAAGATGCGCTGCGGGCCAGGAAAGCGCCGCAGGATGCGCTATGGGCCAGAGGAGCACCACAAAAAAAAAAATTTGAACACTTTGAAAATAAACGAACAAATTGTCGCCTTCTATGTCATATCTTAGATTATCTTAAGTTGGAACTTTCAGTTGAATTAACCAAATGTTATTAAGCAATAATAATCCAAATTTTAACAGTAGGGATGATTTGAACACTTTGAAAATAAGCTATTTTTTCATTTATAGATTGGACGAGCATTGGTCCCATATTCACCGTCCAGTGAAGAAGAGGAGGAAGAGGCAATGGAGTTTCAAGACAACGAAACATGGGACAACTCTATTGAAGTACCTTTTAATATTGACGAATATTTAAATGATTTTTTTAAAGTAGAAGCTAGCACAGTTGAGCTGGTAGACTTGAGTCCAAATACCTACAAATTTAGAGGATTTTACAGGGAACCTCCTCCTCCTCCAACCTCCGATACCCTAACTAGTCCACTTCAAACAATTGAAGTGGGAACATTCGCCAGATATTGTTGAACAACTTGGGGGAGGGGGTAATATACAAGAGGGGGGGGGGGTACAACTTTTCCCGATTTTCAATTGACCAACAGAATTTTAAATGCAAAAGTTGTTTACACTGCGACGTTTGGTGACCCTTTTAATACACTTATGGGGAGAAAATTTGTTTTTGACCCTGTAGAAATTGTACAAAACTATGTAGATAAAATTCATGCACTTCTGGAGAATCAAATTCAGTTGTGGGGGAGGGAATCAATTAAGGTCTCTATTGTTCTAAAAGTGTTCTATTTAAATGAGGGGGAAAAGTGAAGTTTATTATCATTATGTACATTCCGAGATGCGTTTGGTTTATTCGAATTTAGAAAATTTTGAGGGTGCTTTCACCGATTGGGTAGATCAAATTATAACGCATCTTGAGAACTTTAATGAAAACGGTAGTGGGTCTCTAGTTCTTTTTGTTGAAAATTTAAGTGTTTAATATTTGTAAATTTAAGAAAGATTTTATTTTAAGAGGGGGTGGTGGTGAGAGGGATACAGTTTTAAAATATGATCCAGATCTAGAAGGTTGTAAAGGTGTCCAGGCGGATCTGTTTTGAAACAGGTCAAATGTGTTTCAGATATGCTTTCCTCATATCAGCAAATGAGCCTCTAGCTCGTGACGCTACCAAGACGAATTTAGACAATTGGGCTATACATGGGAAGCACGGGTCCGATTTCCCCACTGTAGATTTTCTTGTTTAGAGGGGAAATACCCAGTAACGCTTCGATCCATTGATATTTTTGAAAGGGCTAATGCCCATTTAAATATCGGCGTTACTGTGGTTCAGTATGAAACTGAATTTGAAGATGGGGTTCGTTTAAAAAAGAAGGGGGTGGTCTTCCCTCTAAGGGCCCCGTCAGTTGATTTGGTCAGACACTGGGTTTGGTTGCTATACACACCACCTAGTGACCCTGCCAATTCAATTGGCCATTTTAATCCGATTACCGACATTAGTAGAGTTCTGGGGGAGGGTATGAAAAGGGGGGAACGTTTCTACTGTCCAACATGCCTCTCATAATTCCGTTGTGATATAAAACTACGGGATCACATGAGGCATTGTAGCGCGCCACGGCTATCAGACAGTGGAAACGGTTTCAGGGGATAGGGCCATTCTACGATTCAAAAATTTCCAGAACACCCTTCTCCAGTGCAACAAAATATCTTTGGACTGTGAAGCTAAGCTGGTGGAGGTGAATGATCCCCAATTTCCAAACCGAGTCAAAGAACACCAGGCTATTGCAGTTTCCTATGCTGACGCGCAAAGAGATAGTTCTAACACCATGTGGTTGTTAGAAATAGTTGAAACATTGAATGAGAGGGAGTGCATGGTCAAGGCACTGACTAAACTAATTGGCACGGCTAATGGCGCTATTTCTCACTTGAGAAATACCCATTATCCAATGGTGTTGTCTGCAGAGGATCGTCTCGCGATTAAAAATCAAAAAATATGTTGGGTATGTAAGGGAGAGTTTGTAGAGGGGGATAAGGGGATTAAAGGGAAAAGAGGGGGGCCGGTGGGAGGGGGAAAGTCAGAGATCATAATCACTTGTGGCAGGAAATATCCTCGGGGGTAGTAATTTTAGGGGGGTTGCGCATCAATCGTGTAATTTAAATGTTAGCCAACAGTTTTTTATCCCTGTTTTCATTCACAACTCTAATTATGACTTAAAATTTATTTTACCGGCACTGGCACGTATGCATAGGGAGGGAGGGGGAGTAGATTGTCCTTGGGTAAATAGTTCATTTACCTATAACATTATCCCCAAATCGGCCGAGAAGTTGTTGCTTCTCGAACTGAAATGGCAGGCAGTGGATAATGGGCATACGTGCTGGAATAAAATCAGGTTTTTAGATTCCTTTAGTTTTTGTTCCCAAGGCATTGAGTCAATTGATTCAAGTGCAAAAAAGCGACAATTTTGATAGCTTTCCCTTGCTTAAACAGCACTTTCCAGACGGTGAAATGTATGACCTGTTGACCTGCAAAGGTATATATGCATACGACTATTACTGTTCTGGCGCTCGCTTAAGTGAGGTGAAACTACCTCAAATTGAAGCTTTTTACAATTCACTGACCAACAGTGAATGCACAGCCGAGGAGTATGAGTTTGCCAAGAAGGTGTGGTCCAAGGGGGATTGTAAAAATGGGTGGGATTATTGTAGACTGTACTTTGGCCAGTGACGTTCTAACTCTGTTGGATATAGTCTGTAAGAACACAGACCAAATCTATTCAGAGTTCGGGTTAGATATAGGCTATTATTTTTCCACACCCCATTTAGTGATGGATTTAATTTTAAAAATTAGCAGGGAGGAAATAGGCCTAATCACAGATGTAGATCAACACCTTTTTGTAGAGCGTTCAATGAGGGAAGGGTATGTTTTTCATGGGGACCGCGTCTTATCAACCGATCCGAGCGGACAAAATAGCACCGGTGCAAAGTCAAATGCAGTGTTCTTGGACATGAACTCATTGTACCCCTCGCAATGTCACACTACTCTTTGCCGTGTGGGAACTATCAATGGCTTGAGAATCCTTGTGAGTTTCCCGACATTACCACCGTCGAGGACAATGGGCCACAAGGATGGTTCTTTGAAGTTGACGGTCACATTCCGCTGGCGCTTCACGACTCAGTCAAAGATTTTGTCTTTCCCTGTATCAATCGGCCCGTGAGCAGGGACTCTCTGAGACCCTACAATCGTTCATTGGTTGAGGATATGGGGATGCACTGGACTCCCTCCAAACAGAAACTGATTGCTGATTTGGACCCTAAGGAGAATATATCGTTGTTCACCATGTGCTTTTGCACTGGATGGTGAGCAATGGTTTCAAGATCACCAAAATACACAGGGTCCTGCAGTGCAATCAGCGACCATATTTGAAAACGTTTATCGACACCTTTGTCGATAAACGCTCTAGGGCAAATTCAAAGGTGGAGAAGGAAATGTGTAAGCTCATTCTAAATTCAGCGTTTGGCAAAATGTGTGAAAGCGTTCGTAATAGATCTCGCTGCGACGTCGTGACTGACCCTCTAGAGTGTGCACGAATTATTGCCGACCCCAATTTTACATCGTTCACGAGCATAGAGACTGGCATGGTTCTTCTACACAGGCGAAAGCGAAATCTGGAACTGAACAAGAATATTGCAGGAGGCAGTTCAGTACTGGAAATTTCAAAAAAAGCTCATGTTGTCGTTCTTTTACAATGTGTGCAAGGTGCAATGGCCACGGGAGGGGGAGGTTCAAGTTTACTATGGTGATACAGATTCTCTGCTGTTAAAGGTAAATGGGACTGAAGATTTTTGGGTGATTTAGAAAAGGGGGAACACATCAGCTCGCGGATGGATTTCACCAACTGGAATCCATCACTCTACCCCGAGTTGGTGAAACGTCAAGCCCCCCAACCAACTATTAATGTTAAAATCAGAGACGAGGAGTGATTTGATATCCCGGGGGTTGTTCCCGGGCCCCAAAGTCTATTGCGTTGAAACTCATAGTGGGGGTGAAAAGAAGGCGTGTAAAGGGGTGCCTACACATTTTGTAAAGAGCAATTTCAACATGAGCGTGTACAGAGAACTGTTGTAGAAAGTAGCCTAGTGCCGAGAGCACAAGTGCTCGCAATTCGCTCTCTACAGTATAGAAATTATACTGTGAGAGTGGAGAAGAATGCAATGTCGTGTATATCCGACAAAGTCTATGTGCTCGAGAATGGTGTGACTGTCCTACCTCATGGCCACTACCGTATTTCAGACCAAGTTGAATGCATAGACTATCGCAATCAACTTGGTCTGGATAAATTAACCTAACCTAATCTGACTAACCCAACCAACTAACCACTAACCAACTAACCACCAACCTGTTCATAAATTAACTAACCTGACAATCTAACCACCTTAACTCAACCTCATCTAACCACCACCACTAACCCAACCACTAACCCAACCACTAACCTAACCTGTAGCCGCAGTGACGACAACTATTGTACGGTTTTTTCACCCCCGCGGCTCCGGGGGGAGGGGGGGTCCCTTCCGCGGCCACCCAGGAGGGGTGTGGGGGTCCCACCCGCGGCCGGCCGACCTTCGGCCCCGCGGCCCTGGGGGGGTGGGGGGATCCCACCTTTAAATTCACCGTAATGTGTTCAACTGTGCTAGTTTTCCAAGTGTATTTTCAAGTGTTTTCTGTGTTTTTTTTTGTTGTTGTATAGAAAAGTGTTTTTTTTTTTTTTTTTGAAATGGGTTTAAGTTGACAATAAGTGCTTTAAAAGATGGACAGAAAAAGTGTTGTACAGAAAAGTGTTTTTTAAAGACAATAAGTGCTGATGATTGACAAAAGTGTTTTTTTTATTGTACATAGAGTGTCTAAATCATTGCCGAACAGTTCATGTTGAACAAATAGAGTTTTCATGTTGACCGGAGAAATTTTGTCAAACTGTTCTTGTTGAACAAGTGTTATTATTTTTATCGTTGCAGTTCATGTTGAACAAAATATTGTTTTCATGCAGTGCCGAAATAAATGCTACCATGAAATATTGTTTTTTTTTTTGTTGTTGTTCTTGAATAGATAGATCTATGGGGAAAATTACTACTTATTCATTGGACACGTATGATTTACAGTTAGTTGTAGTCCGACTGTTGTCAACAGCAGCAGCATGTATCAATTTAAAACACCCTTCAGATCGTTTCTGTGTGGTCCCTCAATGTCGGGGAAAACAACACTTTTAGCTAAAATAATTCAAAATTGCGATAAAATGTTTTTGAAGAAGCCGAAAAAAATCTACTATTGCTATAGTATTTGGCAGGAGTCCTATGATAAAATAAAAGCTATTGCCACAACCATACCAATACAATTCATACGGGGACTTGATGTTTTCAATAGTATTGACTCGAACTCGTGGTTGATTATTGATGATTTGGCTGAATCCATTGAACAGTTCTCGCAGGAAATGCTACAACTGTTCACCGTTCGCTCCCACCATGAACACATTTCCGTTACCCTAGTTCTACACAATCTGTTTCATCAGAGCAAATGTATGCGAACCCTTGCTTTGAATTGCACCGTCTATATTATCTATCGAGTTGTTCGTGATTCTAGCTCACTCATAACTCTCAATAAGCAGATATACCCCGGCGCCCCTAAATTTCTGTTGTCAGCGTACACTCAGGCGACTAGCAAGCCCTACGGTTACATTTTGCTGGATCTTAATCAGAGCACACCCTAGGATCTACGTGTAGTCACCGACATTTTCAACAATGAAATTACAGTATATCTTCCGGGAACAGTAGAAAAGGCTATTAGTTGCCATTATGACACTGAAGAAACTACACGAACAACGGCATTATATTTCCGTTTTTAAGCACTTCAAAACCTCCGCTTAGGAAGGCCATACTCAAACATGGGGTTGACACTGATTTCATTAATCTAATATCTGAACTTTGTTTAAATTTAAACTGAGGGCAATGGTTCAACTGCCAGAAAGGTGTTAGACAACAGACAAAGCAACATCGTTCCACTGTACGCGCCTTGGCTTGTAAAAACAAGGGGAAAAAAAATTTTAAAAGAAAACGGCTCCTTCAAGCAGGCGGTAGCTTTTTCACACTTTTACTGCCAATAATTGCAGGACTTTCTCTAGAGAATGGCAAAAAAACCCTATAAATTGACACCATTTGAACTTGTCCTCTTGCCCGTCGAACATTTTGAAGACAATCTAAGCAAATTCATTAACGATGAGAATATTGCCGATGACAAAAAACTGCTTTTACTTCAAAGATGCATTGCGACGTGTGGACAAACATAAACCTTATCGTGAGAGACCAGCCGTCGCCGCCACTGATCCCTCCAAACAGGAAACATCTCCTCAAGATTCTGCAGCAACACTGCAATCAAAGGAGAAGGAATTGAATTCAATTGCATCACAAAAATTGGAAACCTATTGCCACTCACCTATCGAGAACAGAGTAAAAGAGTATTATCTTATCTCATGTTGGAAAAACTGCTGATGAACATCAAGTTCAAGTCGATAGCACAGGGAAACGAATTATAATTCAGGGAAAAAGTTATAATCTAGTTGATTTAATTTGTGATATGGTGACGAATCGTAAAGGACTTTTATCCTTTGACAATAATCTATACACCTTTCTGTGTGTATCAAACTTTCCCAAAAGTCTTATTGGCAATAAGCAAATTCTAAAGAAACTAATAGAATATAGTCCTCCTCCTCCAACACCCAACAACACCATTTAAAAAAAGAAGAAGAAGATTCAGTATTTGAAAATACTATCAGCAGCAGCAATGATTTTACAACACCTGTGGCTGCTAGTCAAAAGCTAATACGAATTGATTCACCCTCCAGTGTGCAAAAGGGGATGTGGACATTACACTACGTGTTTAGGCTCAAAATGGATGAAGTTCTGAAAGGTGTGTCTATGAAAATATTGGTGAGGCGGGAAGTTTAAGTTCCCCCACCACTCTTTCTAAAGCTGTCTCTGGCACCACCAATTTGAAAAAAGCAAAAGAGTATCTAGAGAATGAACCGAGTTACACACTGCATCAAAATCACAGGCTTTCGCAGCAAACAATATCGCCAAAAACTAAAGCCTTTTTTCCTCTGCATATAATGCAAATGGATCTTTTAACTTTAGACGCTATTCAACAGTGTCACAATGCGCCCTACAAATATATTCTGGTGGCAATCAGTGTCTTTATTCGCTATGCCTATGCCATTCCACTGCGATCAAAGAGAGGTGTTTGAAGTTGCTCGGGCCATTGAAAGTATTCTAGAACAGGATTCAAGTAGAAAATTCAATCGGATCGTGGCAGTGAATTTGTTAATCCCCATGTGCAAAAGGTTCTTATGAAATATAATACAACACTTTATCATAGTCACAGCCCGATAAAGGCTGCATTGGCTGAACGATTAATAAGAACGATTCGTCTATTAATTTGAAGATATTGTACCCTGAAAAATACATCGGCTTTTATTCATAATTTAGATAAAAAATCATGCAGATATACAACCATCGACCCCATCGATCTCTGTCCAACTCAAGCCCTCGGGATGTTCACTACAATGAAAATACATTTGATGCTTTTCTAAAGCAATACTCCAATGGTGAAAAAAGAGAAAAAAAAAATGTGAAGAAGAAATTCAATGTTGGTGATACTGTTCGAATTAATAGAACCACCAATATTTTTGAAAAGGGGAATTATTTATGGAGCACTGAACTTTTTAAAGTGTCCAAAATCCTGGACACTGAGCCCGAAAACGACTGGAACGATGAGCAACCCACGACAAAAAAATCAAAAAAAAAAAAATGGCGAGACACCAAAGATGACGAGATTCTCGGCGGTTTTTATGAATATGAACTGCAAAAAAGTTAGAAACACTAGTGAAATTTATCAAATTGAAAAGATATTAAAGAGTCGTACACGCCATGGCAAGAGACAGTTGTTTGTTCGCTGGCTAGGATACAACTCAGATTTTGATTCTTGGGTCAGTGCTGAAGATATTAAACAATTCCCAATGATTTCTATGTGACTTTCATGTCCAATGTTTCCGATCCTCTCTACAATGACTTGAATAGAACAAGTGATTTTTGGACGAAACTCTCCCCCACCATCAAATTCGACGACGGAAAGTATGAAGTGGCTCTTGTCGACTGTATTCTCAAAAATACCTACGACATCCTGAGAAAGATCGTAAATATCGTAATATAAAAAATTAGACCCAATGATTGGCCGCCTCCACCATCCTCAAGTGATCAAGAACAAATTCAAAAAATCAATTGGATGAATTATCCATACATTGAATTACCCTACGAGGAACTCACCTGTATGAATGATTTTATGTCGTTCTATAATAAAAAGAATTTCCGCTCGTAAAAAGGGAGCTTTTCATTTCAACTATTCAAAGGAGGAGGGCAAGATCTACATTAGTTCACCTATTGCCAGTGAAAAGGTTATTCTCAACGATAATCTAAAGGATGTTCTTGGCTTTAAGCTCAATATAATCAATGGTAAAAGTGCCGGAAAACACTAATTTCATTTTTGCTGACTATCCGCCTGCCTTCTCCACAGACACCTGTATATTCTCTACGCTTCATTTGTGGAAACATCTCGGGTTGGTAATTCAAATGTTCCCCTCCTAAGAGTTCTTGAACGAAAAAACCAATCAAGAACATATTCACCACTACAATATAAAGCATCTTCAGTATATTCCCGTAAACACTTCCTATTTGGAACTTTGTCAGTTAACACTAAGAACCGAATTGGGCGATCCCATAGCAATTTCAAAAGGTTTGGCTGTGATTACATGCCATTTTCGGACCCATCGTCAAAATCAAGATGTCTAATAAAAAAAGTGGTATTCACTTGTCCTGATATTGACTGCTATGTTAATACTCTTAGGCCCAGAAAACAGGGCAATGGAATGGACTACTACAAGGGTCGCTCGTCAATGTCTGGCTACGGTCTTGGCAGTTGGTTTGCTAAGCTCTTTCGCTCTTCACTACCACTGGCCAGAAAATATCTTGTACCGGCTGCGACAGATTTTGCATCCTCTACACTATACGATTGGGGCTCTTGGCAAGGATTTTAAAAAAAGTGCTTCGGAAAATCTTAGGTCCAGTGCGCGAACCCTTGGCGAGAGATTAAAACAAAATGGTAAAGGCTTAAAAGGTCAAGAAACAATGCATCCCTCATCAGTCTCCACTCAGGTCGGAAACGAAAGACATCATCCCTCTTGTCAAAGAAAAGAAGGAAAAAGCCGACACGTACTGTAAACAGAAGTCCCAGGAAGAAAATTGTTAGATCGAAACTAGATTTCTTCTCCTAAAATGTCTACCTACCGCATAAGGATTCTCAACCTTCAATCACCGCCTCATTGAATCTATTCAATGCTGAAAATGTTGATGTGAGTGTCAAGCATGGATACTATGAACAATTTTATCCACAAACAACCCCTCTCCGATAATATCCACTTTCAAATTTATTCCAATGAAGACTACTTTATGGACATGTCTTCAACATTTATAGATTTGCAAATGAAAGTCCGGAAAACTGATAATACAATGCCAATTCGGGACCGGTGGAATATCCTATGAAAATTGTATATTACATAATTTATTTCGTCAAATTAGTTTCTACATCAATGGCACGCTGGTGAGCACAAGCAACAATCTCTCAAATTATACAAGCTATATGCAATTCATGCTGATGACACCCAAGTCATACAAGGAATTGAGAGGCACCTCCAATGGATATGAATATATTACTAATACTGATAGTACAGATGCACTTAAAAATGCTACAACTAGTTGGAAAAATATATCATGAAATATTAATATACCCCAATGGCTGCCACCCAATGTTAAAGTGGATATAAAAACTAACGCTTGCACCCTCCAATTTCATATTGAGAAAGGAACTTGCTGCCAATCCCGATGTAAGGTCTCTCCCTCACTTCGGCAATACTTCATGTACGCAAACAACAGGTCATGAGTTCTGTTGCTTTGGCCGTGGAAAAACTGAGAGCCAATGGAAATAATATTAAACTACTTTTTCCTCATACAATCACCAATCAGCGTCATATTGCAATGGGCTCACGCACCTTCACCGATTCATCCTTTATCAATGGTGAAAATTCCGTCGAAATTGGCTTTGGCATTTGTAAAAAAGCGCCAGTGCAATAGGATCATGGACCTGAATGCCCACATAAATTCGAGATGTTTGGACTTTCATCTCTTGTGCGCAAAAGTAAACGGCATCCCACTCTACAATCTATCTTTTGATAAATCCTATAGAACATTGTACGAGTTGACCATGCAAACCCTAGACCATGACTCACAAACTATTTGAAAATGGTATAAACCGAAGATATGTTTGCTAAAACACATGGTATCATTTGTACTGGATTTGTCTGGCACACAGGATATGAGTATAGTACGTACGGGGAGTGTGCGTTTAGAGAGTGTACATTTGCCGACCCATGGCTGAGAGTATTGCACTAATCTCACTAAATCAATATGAAACCTATTGGGAAATCACTCCCGAAGGCAGTGTTTCTACTAGACTTGGCGCCATGAACACCAGTCAAATAATCAATGTATTTAATATGGACCCATACATGTCCCAGTACAAATCCTATTGTCTGCTTTCGGACTTTCTTGGAAAAATTCAAAGTGTCAACAATACCTTGATTATTGTTTAATAGCAGTCCGTCGACTGTGCTGACGGGTCATTGGCTGTGCATCTTTCAAACAATGAAGACGATTGAATTTTTTTGATCCTCTTGGTCTACCCTATACATTCTACAAACTCACATCAGCAACTATATTGAGAGCAGTGGGAAAACTATTATTCAAAATCGGAAGAGGGTTCAGGATCTAACGACTAAAAGCTGCGGCTTCCATGCACTACTATATTTTGTGTCCGATGTCGCGGCTATACTTACAAGCAGTTTCTCCACATTTATAGTGACAATCCCGTCTGAATGACTTTCTAGTGGAAAATATCCTCTCAGACCCTATATAGTATTTGATTTCAGTGCCCTAAGAGTAAAGTGCTTAAAAAATGTTTGTGAATTTGTTTATTAATAAAATGCATATATATACAACAATGTCTTTAAATCTTCACTTTAGATTTCTTCATCTTCGATGTATAGGCAACTGTCGTGAACCACTAATGCTGGTAAATCATTTGGATTCACTGTATATTGATCTTGATTGACTGCAAAGTCAGGGTCACATTTTCTACAGTACAATGTAACTTCACTCTTGTCATATCTCTTTGTATAGTCAATGATACTATTTGCATTCATATTATGAAATTCACGAGTTTCAATCTGTCTATTTGAAGCAATATCACATGCAATGTTTTCAAATGGTGAATCACATTCCGTCACAGCCAAATAAAAGTCACTTGGTTTATAGTCATAGTAGGTAGTGTCATGTTCATAACGATGACGTAGAATCCCAAATTGTCTTGTTACCCCCAACAGTTGAATCGTAGACCAGATTCCTCTTCCCAGAATAATTTAAATCCACGACGATACCAATCTCGTAGAAATAAACTAAAATCACGTTTGGGATTCTTTCCAATCATAGCGGGGGTAAGTATTCTCCCACTGATCACATTTATCATAGTGACAATTGGAGCACAGGTGCCCTCTAGGATGAGAGTCACACACCTCCTCAAGACATGAATTACATCCTTTAGATTTGTACTGCATAGCCTCTATGTAATTTACAAGAGATAACTCGAGAAAATCATCATCCAAAATCAAATGTTTTTCCATAAACACTAGATTTGATCTAATTCTCTCTTTCTCAAATTTATTCATTTTTCAATCCTTTCACTCCGACTGCTGACTCTAGACTGACCCTGATTCGTTAGCCCTATAGCCTAACCAGAAAAAGAAGAAAACATTTTCGATTTCGAAACAATTTTATTGAATAATTACAACAACAACATCAATAATACAGAGCATGTACAATTAGCGATACTGTTATTGTCTTCAATATGTTTCACCAATGCACTTTAAAGCACATTTAAGTCTATTCACATGTGCTATATCAACTTTTGCGGCAAAACATAATTGATTCTCCATTTTAAAATTTGCTCAAGGATATCACATATCTTGCATATACTGCATCCCATTCCAGACAAAGCCGTGATCCTTTCGTGATTTTCCACCGCAATGCTTGGTGCTCTTGTACTATTATCATCAACTCCACTATCAACTTCTAATAGGGTAAACATTCCACTCACAGTCATCAACACACACAAATATATATCCAAATGAGTAAAGTCAAACTGTTCTTCTTCTTCTCACTCCTTTGAATTCTATTCACAGACTAATAAAACTTCAGCAAGCAAAAACCCTTTCCTTATATTCCCTCCGCCGCTAATATGTAACCAGCCCTCTGATTGGCTGAGAAGGGGGATGTAACCGACTCGCTGATTGGCTGAGAAGGAAAACACGTGATATAACTGTTTCCCGTTATCGGATCAATAAAATTCCCAATCGATTACGCAATCAAGTTCTCGGAAATTCACCTCCCCCTTGAGTCCTAGATCAATAACATGTTCCCGTTAGAATTCAATGTGCATGTGCAACCTTCGTCCCGGAGTTATTACACATAGAAACAACAAATCAAAAATCGATCTTGGAAAAAGAGGTCATTGAGCGATTACGCAATCTTTTCTCCCTAGGGACTCTATGACCATATTAGGTGTACTGTCACGAGATACGTTCTTTTTAAGGGCGAATTGTTATGTAACGGGGGGAAAACCATACGTAACCAGCTCTCTGATTGGCTGAGAAGGAAGATGTATCCGACTCGCTGATTGGCTGAGAAGGATGCATGTACTTCCGGTTTCCTATTCCAGGACACCTTGACATTCATCCCTAGCATGCACTTGTCCAAAACAACAATAATAAATAAATCCCTCAGGCCTAAAGATTAAAGAAACCATAATGTTTCTTAATTATTCCCCCTTCGTGAATCAATAACATCCCCTAGCGATTATGTAAATCAAGTTCATAGGCTAAGTTCGACTAAAGATCAAAGAAACCATAATGTTTCTTAATTCCCCCTTCGTGAATCAATAATTTTCCCTAGCGATTATGTAAATCAATTTCTCAGGTTAGGCTAGCCAAACAACAATGAAGTCCATGTTTGTTTCTTAATTCCCCTTCATGAACCAAATAATTCCCCCATCGATTAGTAAATCACCCCACAGTGTCATTACACCTGGACAAACAACAGCAAATAAATCGACCTTGACCCCCATTAGACTCGATCGATAATCCTTGAATAAATTATGTCCCGTCAGCATTAAACTAAATTGTAGATGGCAGCAGGGTTGCCCGTCACGAGTCGGACCAACCCCCTTTCTACTGCCATTTCGTTTAGCATAGCTGAAAGATCTGAACATTATGTATTTAAGGTTGACATACCCCCTAAAGCCCTCAATGCAAGGGCTGAAAGTTATGGTCTGCTGGCATATAAGGTTTATAAGGAAAGACTGATCGTAAAAAACTTCGGAGGGGTCTTATTGGATTGCTGGTCAGAAGTTTTTGTGCCATTTTTGAGATTCAGAGTGAAAAAGTGTGAATACCTTCCCCCACCTCGTATTTTCCCGAAATGCTTCTGATAGAAATTTTCAGATGGACATTTGTTGTCTTAGAAAATTTTTAAATGGCTCATCGATTAGAAATTGAAAGGGCTGCTGCCTTTTTCAATAGTCGAAAGTGATTGGAGGGCAACTACTCCCCCTCTCACGTCCACCATTTTTCCAAAACTCCCAATCCATATTTTTAGATTGCCAATTTTTTTCAACATAAATGAAAGGTCTGGATATTATGTTTATTATGATCACAACTCCTTTAGAGCCCTCAGGGTAAAGGTTGTAAGTTATGCCCTGGAGGTGTATAAGGTATAAATAGAAAAGATGATCATATGAAATCCAAAAATGGCTAATTGAATTGGTAATCGGAAGTTCGAGAACCATTTCTAAGATTCAGAATGATCAGAGGGTGGATACCCTCCTCCCCTAGACCTATTATTTTCCCAATGCATCTGATCGAATTTTGATATGACCATTTATTGTCTAAAAAAAAAAAAAACTTCGAAAAGAGCTCATTCGATTGGAAATTAAAAGGGCTAGTTCCCTTTTAATGGTCAAAAGTGATTGGAGGGCAACAAATACCTCACCCTACCATTTCTTCCAACACATTCAATCAAAAAAATTTTATAGGCATTTTGTTCAACGTAAATGGAAGGTACAGAAATTCTGTCTCTTAGGATGACAACCCCCTCCCCGGAGAGCTCTCAGGGCAATGGCTTTAAGTTATGCCCTGTGGGGATCTAAGGTTTATATTGAAAGGGTGAACGTATAAACTACGCAAGGGGCTTATTGTATTGCTAATCCGAATTTTTAGTGTCCTTTTTGAGATCAGAGTAATGAAAGGGTGGATACCCCCACCACACTCGTATTTTCCCGAAATACTTCTAATAGAAATTTTGAGATGGCCATTCGTTTTCGTAGAAACTTCGAAAAGGGGTTATTAGATTGAAATTGAAAAGGCAAGTTGACCTTTTCAATAATCGAAAGTGATTGTAGGGCAACTAAATCCCTTCCCACGCCCACTCTTTCCCAAAATAACCAAACAAATATTTAATATAGCAATTTTGTCCAACGTAAATGAAAGGTTTGGGAATGTCTTTGATGATGACAACCCCCTCGAAACCATAAGGGCAAGGGTTATAAGTTATGCCTTGGGGCTAAATTAAGGTATATATAGAAAGGATGATAGAAAAACTTTCGGAAGGGGTTCATTGCATTTGTAATCAGAAGTTCTACTGCCTTTTTAAGATTCAGAGTGATCTTAGGGTGGATACCCCGCCACAACTCCTATTTTCCCAAATGCATGTGATGGATATTTTGAGATTACCTTTTTTGTCGTAAAAACTTCGAAACGCGCTCATTCAATTGAAAACTGAAAGGGGTAGTGCCCTGTTTAATATTCGAAGGTGATTGGAGGGAAACTAACCTCCCTCTCAAGCCCATCGTTTCCCCCCAAACCCATCCAATCAAAATTTTGAGATACGAATTTTGTCCAACGTAATTTATAGGAACGGAAATTCTGTTTTCCAGGATGAAACCCCTCCTCCCGACCTCAAGAGCTCTCAGAGCCAGGGTTATAAGCTATGCTCAGGGGCTATATAAAGTTTATATAGAGAGAGTAATCGTACAAACATCGGAGAGGGCTCATTTAAGAGGCAATCAACATTTTTGCACAAGAAACCTTGTCTTTGAAGTTCCACTTTCCTCAAAATCGGTTTCCTGAAAAAGACCTGGTTTAATCCGAGCCTTAGAATTAGCTCATGTAGATGTTTTTCTTACTTGACGAAGCACCCATGCTTCCCAGGTATAGCTTACAAATACAAAATACGGATCAGTTGTTACGGGCCATTGCAAATCCATACCTACCATTGGGTGGGAAAATTTTAGTTGGTTGAGGTGAATCCCGACGGCGTTTTATACATTTCAATCCTGAAGTAACCGCATTTGAACAATCTATCTATCAATAAAAAATTCATCTTTGGAATAATTTCAAACATGTTTTCCTCTGAGAAAAATATGCGGATCCATCCTAACCAGGAGGGCATTTGCAAATTACATCCTCGAACTGGGAAATGGAAATATTCCTAAAAATGAACTTAATGAAATTAAATTACCGGAAAATATAATTTCCAATGGTAATTTAATTGAGGATATATTGGGAGAATGTTTTGTCCATGCAAATTTTTGATTTAATGAAATATCGAGTTATGCTAGCTTCAATCAACAAAGAACTTACTAAAATAAATGCGAAAATTGTCTATCGCCTTCCAGGAGAATACAAACCGTATAAAAATTACGATTCTGTAAAAAGTTAAAAAAGGAGGAATTGAATTTACTCCAGAATTCCTCAATGCAATTGACTAAGCAGATTTACCCACCTCATGACTTAAAAAACAAAGACAAATTTGACAGCTGTGCTTTTGAGCAACTTAGATATTTCCAAACGAATTTCCAATGGGGACTCGTATTATTGTTATTGAAATATGTAACAACATAATTAAGGCGAATAGAATTAATGGGGACAAATCAAGAAAAGAATGTGTCACATATCAACAGCACCATATCAGCACCAATGACAGCACCATATCAGCACCAATTAATATCTATGTATGTTTGTTTGCATTGATTGTTTATTTAATTTCTGTTCGTTTTTAAGTTTCATTTATGCTTCAATTGGAAAATATTTTTTTTAGTTTTAAACTTGATTTTCATATTCAATCCATGCATTACTCGCTTTAAGATCTATTTATTCATTCCATTTATATTATTACTTGTTGTATGTTTTTGCTGTGATTGCTTATTAAATTTATGTTCGTTTTGGGTTTCATTTATTCTTTAATAGTAATTTCTGGTCGTTTAGAGTTTGAATTTTAAAAGGTATTTCTATCTGCTGAGCTTAAGTTTAAAATGGCCTTTACTTTTCTTTGAAAAACTTAGTTTTTGGAAAATTTTTTTTTAATTAATTTTTGTTTTGTTTTTCATTGCAAAAAAGTTTCAAGTTTTTAGAAATTCCTTATTTAAAAATCAAATTTTTTTTTCGAAAATCAAAGGTTCATCAAAGTATTAAAACTGTTATTAAAGTAACAATATAAAAGTGAAAAAAATAGGTTTGTGCCAACCTCGGAGTTTTTTATTGTCTGATGTTTGAACTATTTATACAAAATGGCTATCTCTTAATTTTTATTGGATGGGTTTTAGGAAAAACGGCGGGGAGGGGGGGGCTAAATTGTCCTTCAGTCTCTTAACTCTCTTGACTTTTAAAAGCAAATTAGAACTTACAATTTCCTATCAAATGAGCCTTCTATGAAGTTTATTCGAGAATCCCTTTCATAAGAATTACAGATGCCAGTAGGGAGGCACCAGTAGATCCGGTACGAACATAATTTATGCATGTTTTTATGGATTTTCTTACTGAGGATGTTTTTTCATGGTTTTTTCTCACTTTGATGTTTTTTTCATGGTTTTTCTCATTGTTTGATGAATGTTAACATAAGTTCACAACAATTGATGGATGTAGACATCTGGTTATTGGATGATTGTTTGATGGATATGTGTGTTGGACTGTTTATTTGTTTGTTTTCTTGGATGTCAACAAAAGTCCAACAACAACTTGGATGTAGACATCTGGTTATTGGATGTTTCTTGGATGGTTAAGAGTGTTGGTCAATTTTATTTATTATTTTCTTGGATGTCAACATAACTTCACGTCAACAATTGCTGGATTATTGATAGAGTCTAACGAGGCAGGGTCAATGACACCTCTTTCAAGGTCAATTTTTTTATTGTTTCCAAGTCTATTGATCCGCTAACTGGACAAGATCACGTGTCTCTTTCTAAGTCAACCAGGGAGTTACTTAAGGTTTCCTTACATCACAATTCACTCTTGAGATTTCGTTTATAACGGACATGCATTGAGGTTTAAATTATCAAACGGTCTCAAGTCACTATGGATAGAGGATCAAATATTATTGACAAGGAAAACTTTAGCTTCGATGATTAATTAATAATGTGAGTTCTGTTTAGTAAATTTTCTTACATTTTTTCCAAATAAAATCATTTTACATAGTCCCCCTCCAGTATATTCAAATTCAGGTAAATCCCCCCCCCCCCAATACAAACTCCACTATGCTATCTTTATAGTTTGTTGGAAAGCGTAAAAATATGCTCTTTTTTTAACTTGGCTAAAATTTAACTTTTTTTTTAAAAGGGCTTGAGTCCTGGTTGAACTTCGCTGAAGTAAGGATGCTAGGACTGCTGCTTTGAAAATTTTTTAAGAGTCCTGGTTGAACTTCGCTGAAGTAAGGATGCTAGGACTGTTTTTGAATTTTTTTTTTAATTTTTGGTTTTATTGGTTGCATGTTGTTGTGAGTCTTTTTTTCTTTCATATATTTTTGTCTTGCTGAGGACGGCCCTTGGACATAGGGCAGAAATATTCATTGAAATTATCTCCAATGTCTTGCAAAAAGATTTCCCTATTGTTCTTCGTACTTTTGTTGTTTGCTCTTTTTTACCGTGTACCCCCCCCCCCGTTCTCACCATTCATCACCATTTAATTCTTTCATTTGAAGTAGCTTCTCAAATTTTCCTTTCACATGCATTTAAAACCAACAGAATCGGTAAACTCGTGATATAGACGAAAACTATATATGATGATATCTTGAGAGGGGAGATTTTAGTAAACAACCTTAGCGCACGGCCTTATCTAAATTATGAAAAACAAAGGTTGGCCAAACCAAATGGAAAGGATTAAGATTGCGGGTGAAAACTATGCTTTTAACTATGATAGTATTAGGCTAGAAAGAAAAGTCGTTAATTTAGGGGGGAGGGTTGCTAAAATTAGACCTTTTGATTAATAATGTGAGTTCTGTTTAGTAAATTTTCTTAGGTTATTTCCAAATAAAATCATTTTACATAGTCCCCCTCCAGTATATTCAAACTCAGGTATACCCCTCCCCCCCCCAATAAAAACTCCACTATGCGTTGTTTATAGTCGTTATAAAGCGTAAAATACGCTCTTTTTTACCATGTAAACCCCCTCATCCCTCCTCCCACCATTCATCACCATTTAATTCTTTCATTTGAAGTAGCTTCTCAAATTGTCCTTTCACATGCATTTAAAAGCCAACAGAATCGGTACACTCACGATATAGACAAAAAGTGTAGGTGATTATGTCTTGAGAGGGGAGATTTTAGTAAACAAACCTTAGCACACACCTTATCTAAATTATGAAAAACAAAGGGCGGCCACACCACATTGAAAGGATTAAGATTGCGGGTGAAAAAACTATGCTTTTTAACTATGAAAGTATTAGGCTAGAAGCAAGGTTGTTAATTTAGTGGGGAGGGTGGCTAAAATTACACCTTTTTATTAATAATGTGAGTTCTGTTTAGTAAATTTTCTTAGGTTATCTCCAAATAAAATCATTTTACATAGCCCCCCTCCAGTATATTCAAATTCAGGTATAACCCCCCCCCCCCAATACAAACTCCACTATGCGTTGTTTATAGTCACTAGAATGCGTAGAATACGCTTTTTTTTAGCATGTAACCCCGCTCCCCCCCCCCCCTTAAAGATTTTAATTCTTTCAATGGAAATAACTCTTTTTCTCGATAAATTCATGCTTTCTATATCATAGCTAAAAGTGTCTCCTGACTTCTGTCAACCCTTAGCTATTAATATGCCGATTCCATTTAAGCCGTAAAGATTTAAATAGGGGTAATTATCGCATCCTGTCAATGGTTATCTGTTATCTACGAAACCAGGAAATTAAGCATTACGATGGTTTCACAGACAGACACTTTTTTCCAGTCGAATTAGCGATACAGTAAATCTTATAAATTGCAAGAGGGAGAGGTGACAGTTATGATAAATATTTTAATATTGAAAATTTATTTTCCATTTTGAGTGCTCAGTGTTTATATGGGGGAGGGGGGGGGGAATGGGGCAATGCCTCGATTCTAACAGCTTCGTTTTAAGGTGAAAACAAACTGTTTCTTCGCGTGAACTGCAAAGAGATGGATTCATTGTGCAAAACATGTTACCCCCTTTTGACAAGAAAACTAATGTAGCTTTTCCTATATATAACCCTGAAGTTTAGTATTTGGTAAGCTTTAATTATACCATATCTATGGCTGGCTATTTTGAGATCTAGATTTTAAATCATTGGCCTGGATTTGATGCAGCAGCTGCTGGCCCTAAAGAATAATGATAGTTTTTTTTTCTAAATTGTAAAAATAGGATTTCAATATTTTTCGGGTTTATTTCCAACACGGGGTGTATTTAATTTTTTCTCTAAATGGCAAAAATAGGATTTCTATTCTCTTCGGGTTTATTTCTCACAAGTTACGGTTTTTTTAATTTTTTCTCTAAATGGTAAAAATAGGATTTCTAACAGTCGCAAATTTTTACTTTTTACTATACTGAAAAGGGGAGATGGGCTTCTTTGAGACAAATTCTTTCTAGACAAAATTATGCCTGACAATAAATTTCTGCTTTTCTTCAGTAAAAGGGAATCGTTATTCCATACTAAATTTTTCTTCTTTTTCAAGGCTGATTCCGACAAAATGCCCCCCTCCATCAAAGAGGGCTAGGGCTTGTGATTAAACCCCTACGAAGGTTATAGTTGTCCAATATGGCCCCTGGCCGAGGCCCTCCAGCTCTAAACTGCCTGCCAAAGTTTCATCTGCGTAGGAAACAATACAGCCAGGCCTAGAACCAAAAAGAGAGTGGATGGCTGCAGTTGACCCTCCAGCATGCTTTGCCCGAGTATTCAAGACCTGTCTCGTCTACTCAAGGTCATGAGGTCGCCCTCCAACACACACTACCAGGACCATCTGGCACCCAAGTGCAGCCGGAATTTGGAAATGTAAGCATTTTTACCTCTACCTTCTACCTGGTTTTAGAAAAATCTACCTATTTCTTCCAACTTTTTTTAGGCCTTTTCTTTTCGCCATTTTTCAACATTGTAAAAGTGTGTCAGAGATATTAAAAGGCATTTTTCTCCCAAAGGAAAATAGCACGTTCTCCTTTGAATCATGTCAAGTGCATGCACTCACCCTACTAAATTCGGTTAGTGAAGCCAAAAAAGGGCACTATATTCTGGTCATAGTAAGGTTAGGTAATTTCTATTGCGATATAAACGAAAGGATAATCTTGCCTCTACAAATTTCTAAAAAAACAACTTTCTATCGGAACGAGTTGTGTATCATGACAGGAGATAGCTATCCATTTTAAATCATGTTTTTTCCAAAGCTGATGATAAAGAGTATTAATATGAAATTTTTTTTTTGGGGGGGGGGGGATTGTTTGAACAAAATTATAACCTACTATGTCATGTTTTAGATTGTAGATATCTTATATTAAGGTGGAACTTTCAGGATATATAAAGTAGTGAATTAAGCAAATGCTACTAAGCACATGTAAATAATAATCAATTTTAAAAATGGGGTGATTTAGACACTTTGAAAATAAGTTATTTTCTTTCATAGATTGCATTGGTTTCCATATTCCCTGTCTCCCGTCCTCATCAGCTGGAGAAGAAGAAGACACATCTATGGTGGTTTTGCAACAATTCACCAATCAGTGAATGGAATGGCATCGTTAATGAAAAATACCTGACAATATCGATGATTTTTAAGTAATTATTTTAATGTAAATAGTAGCACAGTTGAGCAGGGGGGACTTGCCTTTGCTAAGTCCAAACACTATGCAACTTTTAGAGGATTTTACACGGGAATTAACGGGGAACCCTTCCCCCACTGATTACACGAACTAGTTCAAACAAATGAAATGGTTTCCCATAGCCCTATTGTTGTAACAATGTGGGGGAGGAGGTGGTGATAATATACAAGAGGATGACAATACAGAATTTACGACACTTCCAGACTTCAAGCTGTTCAAATTCGATATAAATACGATAGTCGTCTACACTGCGACATTTGGGGATCCATTTAATTCGCTTATTGGGGGGGGGAATTTTGTATTTGACCCTATAGAAATTGTCCATGAATATGTAGATAAAATTAGTGCACTCTTAGAAAACCATATTCAGTTGTTGGGGGGTAGGGAGTCTATTAAGGTTTCAATTGTTTTAAAAGGTGTTTTATTTAAATGAGGGTAAAAGTGAAGTTTATTATTGATTTATGTACATTACCGATATGCTAGTGGTCTACCGCATTTGAAAATTACGAAACAGTTTTTTATGGATTGGGTAGACCAGATTATTATGCACCTCGAAAAAATTGTAAGGAGAATGGTAGTGGATCTGTGTTTTTTTTTGTGAAAATTTAAGTGTTAATATTTGTAAATTTAAAAAAGATTTTATTTTAAGAATGGGGGGGCAGGAGGGGCGGGGAAAGGTCTATAGTTTAAAAATATAATCAAATTTAGAGGGTTATCAAGGCGTTCAGAGAATCTGTTCTCTTTTTGGAACAGGTCAAAAATTTTTCTTGTATGCTTTCCTCGTATCAGCATTTGAGCCTCTAGCACGTGGACGCTACAAAGACAATTTAGAATACTGGGCTGTACATCCCAAAGGAAATATAATGTTCTCCCTTTAAATCATGTCAAGTGCATGCATTCACCCTGCTAAATTCGGTTAGTGAAGCAAAAAAGGGCACTCTATATTCTGGTCATAGTAAGGTTAGGTAATTTCTATTGCGATATAAACGAAAGGTAAATCTTGCCTCTACAAATTTCTTAAAAAACAACTTTCTATCAGAAAGAATTGTGTATCATGACAGGAGATGGCTATCCATTTCAAATCATTTTTTTCCAAATCAGATAAAGAGTATTAATATAAAAAAATTTTTGTGGGGGATTGTTTTAACAAAATCAAAACCTACTATGTTATGTTTAGTTTGTAAATATCTTATTTTTAAGGTGGAACTTTCAGGATATATAAAGCAGTGAATTAAACAAATGCTACTAAGCAAATGTAAATAATAATCCAATTTTAAAAATAGGGCGATTTAGACACTTTGAAAATAAGTTATTTTCATTTCTAGATTGCATTGGTTCCATATTCCCTATCTCCGTCCTCATCAGTTGGAGAAGAAGAAGACACATCTATGGAGTTTCGCAACAATTCACCAATCAGTGAATGGAATGGTATCGTTAATGCAATACCTGACAATATCGATGATTTTTGAGTAATCATTTTAATGTAGATAGTAGCACAGTTGAGCAGGGGGACTTGCCTTTGCTAAGTCCAAACACTATGCAACTTTTACAGGATTTTACATGGGAATTAACGGGGAACCCTTCCCCCACTCATTACACGAACATAGTTCAAACAAATGAAATGGTTTCCCATAGCCCTATTGTTGAACCATGTAGGGGAGGGGGTGGTGATAATATACAAGAGGGTGACAATACACAATTTACATCACTTCCAGGACTTCCAGCTGTCCCAAATTCGATATTAAATACGATTGTCGTCTACACTGTGACTTTTGGGGATCCATTTAAGTCGCTTAAGGGGGGGGGGGAATTTTGTATTGGACCCTATAGAAATTGTCCATGAATATGTAGATAAATTCGTGCACTCTTAGAAAACCAGATTCAGTTGTGGGGAAGTAGGGAGTCTATTAAGGTTTCAATTGTTTTAAAGGTGTTTTATTTACATGTGGGTAAAAGTGAAGTTTATTATCATTATGTACAAACCAATAAGCTAGTGGTCTACCCTTATTTGGAAAATTATGAAACAGTTTTTATGGATTGGGTACACCACATTATTATGCATCTCAAAAATTATAACGAGAATGGTAGTGGATCTGTGTTTTTTGTTGAAAATTTAATGTTAATATTTGTAAATTTCAAAAAAGATTTTATTTTAAGGGGGGGGGGGGCAGGAGGGGACGGGGGAGAGGTCTATATTTCTAAAATATAATCCAGATTTAGAGGGTTGTCAAGGCGTTCAGCAAATCTGTTTTGAAACAGGTCAAAAATGTTCATGTATGCTTTCCTCGTATCAGCATTTGAGCCCTCTAGCTCGTGACGCTACAAAGACAAATTTAGAATACTGGGCTCTACATGGGAAGGTAAGGACTGATTTTCCCACTGTAGATTTCACTTGTTTAGAGGGAAAAATACCCAGTAACGCTAAGATCCATTGATTTTTTCGAAAGGGCCAATGCCCATTTAAATATCCAGCGTTACTTTGGTTCAGTATGAAACTGAATTTGAGGATGGGGTTCGCTCTACTAAAAGGGGGTTTTATTCCTACTAAGGGGCCCGTCAATTGAATTGGCGAAGCACTGGATTTGGTTGTTGTACACACCACCTAGTGAGCCCAAAGCAATTGGCCATTTTAACCCAATTACAGACATCAGTAGACTTTGGGGGAGGGTAAAAAGAATAAAGGGGGCATGTTTCTACTGTCCAACATGCCTGTCTCGATTTCATAGTGATTTAAAACTACGGAATCATATGAAACATTGTAGACGGCATGGCTATCGTCAGTGGAAATGGTTTCAGGTGATAGGGCCCATTTAAGATCTAAAAATTTTCAAAATACCCTCCTCAAAGCAATAAAATCTCTTTGGATTGTGAAGCCAAGCTAGTGGATATGAACGACCTCGATTTCAAAATAGAATCAAAGAACATCGAGCCATTGCAGTCTCTTACGCCCACGCACAAAAGAGACAACTGTAACACTATGGAGTTGTTAGAAATAGTCGAAAAACGTTGCATGAGGGACGAGTGCATGATCAAGGCCTGACTAAATTAATTGTCACTGCAAATGGAGCTATTTATCGTTTAAGGAAATACCAATTACCCAATGTTGTTGTCCGTAGAGGATCGTCTAGAGATAAAAAATAAAAAAATATGCTGGGTTTTAAAGGGGGAATTTGAAGAGGGGGCTAAAGGGAAAAGGACTAGGGGGAAAAGAGGGGGGAAGTGGGGAAAGTCAGTGACCACAATCACTTCTGGCAGGTAATATCATCAGGGGGTAGTAATTTCAGAGGGGTAGCACATCAATCATGCAATGTGAATGTAAGCCAGCAGTTTTTTATACCGGTTTTCATTCACAACGCAAATTATGATTAAAATTTTTTTAACGGCTTTGGCACGTATGCACAGGGAGGGAGGGGGGAGTAGATAGTCCATGGGTAAACAATTCATTTACTATAATATTATCCCCAAATCAGCCGAGGAGTTGGTGTTTCTCAAGTTGAAATGGTAGGTAGTGAATAACGGGCATACGTGTTGGAACAAAATCAGGTTTTAGATCCTTTTAGTTTTTTTCCCAGGGCATTGAGTCAATTGATTCAAGTGCAGAAAAGTGACAATTTTGATGTTTTTCCCTCTGCTTAAACAGCACTTTCCAGACAGTGAAGCGTATGACCTAATGACATTAAAGGTGTATATGCATACGACTATTACTGTTCTGGTGCTTGGTTAGGCGAGGAGAAAACTACCTTCAATTGAAGCTTTCTATAATTCACTCACCAACAGTGAATGCACTGCCGAGGAATACGAATTTTGCCAAGAAGGGTCTGGGCTAAGGTAATCAAACAGTTTCGTGGTAACGAACTGTAAGTAAGGAGCGACCCGGCTCAATGGTAACCGAAACTCTAGAAAACGGGTTTTTGATAACACAATTGATATATCAAAAGAATCAGATTTCAATTTTGATTTCAAATATATAACTTTCATCAAGTATAGGGCTACCCATCAAAAGTTTACGCGCCTGAGAAAATTTGGCTGATTTTCAAAAAAAGAGGGAAAGACCCCTAAAAGTTATAGAACCTTAATGAA
>JAPEVW010000522.1:57500-85000 GCA_027921565.1 Artemia sinica | reverse complement strand
GTAAAGTGTTGGGGTAGACAAATAACAGATATTTCGCAGCCCTTAGCCAAATTGTTGGATCAGGTTGATAACAATTAAATTGTTTGCTATGCTTATTAACTGGGTACCAATAAACAAACTGTTTGTATATTGATTCCGCTATTTAGTCATTTTCGTGTTCGGTATGTACAATAGCACAAGACTGTCCAATGGGTCGAAAAAATATCCTATGACCAGGAGTCAGAAGAGATAGGTTGAAACTGCTACAAACGTTATCGGCGAACGAACAAATACATTCTGTTTGAGAGGAAGTACTTCGGGAAAGGAGCAAAGTTTTGAGAATCTCATCAAAATTAGAAAATTATACGGAACATGTAAAAATCGTAGAGGAAAATCGTAAGAATGTTTTTAGGAATTTCAGAGGGAGGCCCCCCCCCCTCACTTTCTTATACAGATGAGTGATATGTGGATAGACTGAAAATAAACAAATGAGCTTATTCTTACAGAAACTCATACTTACCCTTGCTTCAGATCTTGTTGAAGCCATTAAGATCAGAAACAAGTTCGATTATAAGGCCCACGTATGCTGGTTGAATCAATAATTAAAGATAATTTGGTCGACCCTTTCATCCCGAATGAACCAGTTTTTGCCAGCTTTCAGCAGTCTTCGCTGGGCTGAATGGGATGCAAACGATGTAAAAGACAATTAAACTGATTTCTAAAGACAGACAGGCTCATGAAACGGATCGCTGCTTGGTATGTTTTCCTCGTCTTTGTTCCTGTTGTAGTTAAGGTTTTCTTGACTTATGGGATCAAATATGGTAGTATAATCTTATTTGGGGAATTTTTGAATAGTTTTACTAGTAGGCTTGCATTTCACAAGGTTCACCTAAAACATAGGGATACCTAAAGAGCTTTATGGTTAGAGCCTCACCTAACCGGTAAGGAATTAAAAGCGTCAAAACCCATTTAGCAGGTGGTATTTCCCTCTGACGAGCCCTAGGTCTCGTCAGAGGGGGACCAAGGTGCTTGGCTTATAAATTATAGAACGGGCTTACAATGTATTAATGACGACTTCGCGTGGATTTCGGACATTTCGATTGGTTTGACGGTTTTGGTTATACCGTTTTGGCCTAGGTTCATTGAATAGGATAAGTAAGATCAAGACTCGTTCAAGTATTTGTTTATCTCAATTGCTAGATTAGGAAGCAGTTCTTTTCTTCTTATTCTTTTTTTTTTATAACAAGTAAATTATCTCTAATACGTGATACATATATATATATATATATATATATATATATATATATTATATATACTATATATATATATATATATATATATATTATATATATGATATTATATATTATATTAATATATATATAATATATATATATATATATATATATATATATATATATATAATATATATTATATATATTATATAATATCTTATATATATATGATATAATAATGAAACTTAAAAATGTGGTAACAAAATTTCAAGTGAGGAGTGACTCCGGCCCAATGGTAAATCAAAACTCTGAAAAGAATTTGATACAAAGCACCAGTCAAAAAAAAAAAATATTTTCTTTGCTGACTAAAAAAAATAAAATTCGTTGAGTTCATATTCCCGATGAAAAGCTTGAGCCTGACAGAATTATGCCTGATTCTCGAAAAAGGAATGAAAAATACCCTGAAAAAGACAAACAATATTAGTGAAAATCACACCAATCATATTCAGTAGATCAGAGAACACTTAGCGTAAATTTTTCTAGCTCATATCTGTAAATATGCGCAAGTTTGTATTTTTTTTCGTCAGAAGAAAGACCTCGGATGCGTTATTCCTTGTTGTTGTTTTTCAGGGGTGATCTACCGAACCAACGTTCCGAAAGATCGGGAGGAGGGCTAACTCAAACAGATATTAAAAGTCCAGTGCCTTTAAAACGACAAAAGGACTAGTCATGAGGGCAACTATGCAGCTCCTCGTTCTTTTTTTCCCCAAAGACAAACGATCAAATTTGGAAGAGACATTGATTCAGCATTTTTGAAAAGAATCCGGTAATTATTTTTCCTGGGGATAACAAGACCCTGATAACCCCCTAAGGGAAGGGCTATAAGTTATGCATTTACCCACTGTCTTCATATTGTATAGTACTAGAAAGATAACACCTTTCAGGGGACTTTCTTCAGACGGGGGGGGGGTTCCACGGGAGGAATTTTCCATGGGATTAAATGTTATCAGGGGAATTTTACAACGGGGAAAAGGGATTTCCTGGCATGATTTGAAAAAAAATAATCGGAAATTGGATTTTATTTTCAACGATTTTTTCACTGAAAGTAAAGATCAACAGTGAAACCTTAAAATGAACAGAAATTATTACATTTATGAGGCATCGATATCAAAAGGCAGTTAACCCCTTCTCAATACATCACTATTTACGTTAAAGTTTGACTTTTTGTCCCCAATTCCTTAAGAGCACTGCGAAAAACGTGGGGAATTTAACTGGAATAAGAAAATTTTTTTAAAACCTATTAACTTTAGTGAGGTTAGAGTGAGGGGGGTAATCCTTGCTCACATACGGAAACAATTTAAGTCTTTGTTTAAGTTTTTAATGTTATCCTTTTTTTCAGTGAAAAAACTTGTTTTTCTTTGTTTTATGCTTTTTAAAACAAAACGTAAATCATGATTGCAGCAAGCAAAATGCAAGTAGGTGTAATGGGCCCATAGTAAGCGGAATAGGAAAGGTGCATTTATTAATAGCTACCTAGAGAGAAACATTTTCGAATGAATCGGCGTAGCTGTTAAAATGTTGCGACTATTTCGAATAAAAACTAAGATTTTCTATCAGTGTTAAGAAGGGGTAGCTAAAAGGCGAGAGGGGCCTTGATACCCTCCGTTCGTTTTCTACACCCTCCTCAACATTACCTTTAAAGTTTGAATCAAATACCCTTAGACTCTGCAAATTTTTGTGAGTCATTTTTACAAACCCTCCTGCATATAGTATTTTCGATTTGTTTGAACATCCCCGTCAAACATTCACTAAACTTCTTACCTTAATACTCTTACCCTTTCATGCAGGACCGAGAATCAAAACATGCCCATTTTTCCCAAATAACCAACCTTGTATATAATCAGTGGCAGCTTATTAACTTATAATACCTCGCCCGGCATCTGTGCACGGGCGAGGGGGGGTACGTCATCCCTGGAGGCATAGTTTTTTTTTTTTTGAATTTTCGGCTTTATTTAGCAAAAGATTAATAATCCAAATTTTGTCAAATATCGTTGGAAGAGAGCACCTTAAAAATGGATTTGGAGGGGTATGGTTGCCCTCTGACCGTTTTAACATCCCCCGAACATGCCCTAGAAGTATTAAACTTAAAAGCCCCAGCCTTTATACCCCCAGGATCAACCTCCCCCTTTTCCTAATGAAAGTCCTACACAAAAAAAAAAGGCAAACCAAAGCAAATTGCGCCAAATGTCATCCTTGCCCCGTGAGGCGTGGGCTTATTTCTTCCATGGAGGTATAGTTACTAGACTTTTGACGTTTGAACGAAATACTTGTTTGCAAAACTTGATCAGTGGTGTGGGAAGGCAGCATCTAAAAAGGCAAGGGCGGCTGGTTACCCTCCGATAGCTCTTCAACATACCCCTGAAAGTTTCAACCTAATACCCTCACCTGTTCCTTAGATACGGGTGATACACCCTTTTGACAATAGCATCTACACAGTGTGTTTATGCGTTGGGAATCCTTCTGAAAACGCTCGGGGGATGCTAATCTATGTCATCCTCACAAACACGTTATTTCACTCTAGGACAATTTTGAACGAGACGGCTATTTAAAATTTTGACGAATGTTTTTGGAAAGAGGGGCACTGAAAAGTCGAAAGGGGGCTGGAAAGCCTTCTTACCCCTTATTATCATCCCATCAAGAACATGTCTGAAAGTTCCAGCTAATACCTCAACTGTTCTTATTAATATTGCAGATTCCGCTTTTGATAAACTGGATGCACATACTGTTTTTGATTTAATTCAACATACCCCTCAACATCATTTTCCCCCCCAAAAAAAAAAAAGCTCATCTTAATGCCTACCTTCGGAAACACCCGAACAAAAACATTTTCCCTTTTAATTATAATTCTGCATGTAAAACAGAAGGCAAACTGCCGACTTTTACAATCCTTGCCCTGGGCTTGGGGGGGGCATGGCAAACCCTGGAGGCATAAGCATATTAGATCTTTTGACTATATTTTGAACAAAATTCCCCAAAACAAATTTGAATAATTCAAAGCAGAGTTGAGGAGACGGGGCAACTACAAAAAAAAGGGGGGGGGGAAGGCAAAAAAGGAGGGTTGATCTCCTCCACTCTCTCTTAAACAATCTGCCTCAAATATACATTGAAAGTTCAAAACATAATGCCCTCAGCCTCTCCATAGATAATTGCTAACATTCCCCTTCACACACCAGCGAGCCACAATAGTGCGTTCGGTTGTGTTCGGTATTCCTCTTGAAATATTTCGTTTAAGTTTCGCTCCCGTAAACCCTAAGGCTATAAGTCTAGCCGGTTTTGGAGGCCCAGGTTCAAAACATGCACTCTTTTCCAATTAAAAATAATACCTGTATGTTGGACAATGGACAACTTGTATAGCTACAGCGCTTGCTCCAGGGGCTCGAGGCGAGGGGGGGTGCTTTGTCAATTCCCCGAGGCATAGGTTATTAACCTTTGGACTATTTGAAACAAAAAAGGCTTATCTCAAAATTTTGATTATAATACATTTGGATCAAACATAGGGTCTCGGGAGGGGGCATGGGACCATTACCGAATTACATGGATATCTTCCAAAATAGATTGATCAGATGTGTTGAGGAAAAAAAGAGCGGAGGGTTAGCCCTATGATCTATTTTGACTCTTAAAGTGGGCACTAGAAGTTTTAATTTCCATCGAAACGCACCTCCTCGAAGTTTTTTACGACCACCCGTCCGTATGAAGTGCTCCCTCTATGGAGAAAAATAAAACAATATAATAATCAGACAGAAGAGGCAACCAAAAATCCATGAACCTACCATGTTATCTAACAGTCTGTGGTAACGAACTAGTAAGTAAGGACCTGGACCCGGTTCAATAGGAACCGAAAATCTATAAAAACGGAATTTTGATATCAATAGACATATCAAAAGAAACGGATTTTATGCTGATTTCAAATAAATAAGTTTCCATTAAGTTTAGTACTACCCATCACAAGTTAAAAGCCTGAGAAAATTTGCCTGATGTTTGAAAAAAAGGAATGAAAATCACACCATCAGGTTCAGCGTACAGAGAACTTTACTGTAAAGGCTTTCACGCTCCTATCTGCAAAAATGTTGGAATTTGTATTGTTTGCCAGAAAAACGATCACGGATGGCGGTGTTATTTGTTGTTTTTTTTCCAGGGGTGATCGTATCGACCACTAAAAAAAAAAAAAAAGTTCTAGTGCCCTTTCAAGTGGTCAAAAAAATTGGCGGGCAGCTAGGTAAGTGCGAGGGACTCTGCGTGAATTTTGATATACAGTCGGAGGAATAAAAGACAAGATCCTAGGTAGCCTACTCACTTTAATACCGAGATATAGGATTTATATTAGAGGATTTTATTGCCAAGGTTGTACTAATAGGGGATAGATAGTATCCTAGCTTCGGATGATTTTGCTAAGGGAAGAGAAATAGGCAATGGTATGGAATGCACTGCCTACTAACTTTTTAGGTATTAAAAAACTAGTTAAAACGAATACGGAATTGGTCACGCCACCCTACCTTTTTGCATACCTGGACAGGGCTACCCAAACCCAAAATCTCTAAACAACACTGGAACAATGTTTCAAAAAATGGTTGTGTCTTTTCCTATTAATTGTCTTTTTTTCTCAGATTCTACCCCTGCCAAAATAAGTTCATTTATGCATGTCTGTCTTCTCTTATAGAGTCAGGCATATATATTTCCTATGTTTTTGACTTAATAGTAACACCGCAATTCCGTTCGCCCTTACTAATTGTTTTTTTTTTTTTTTTTTTTTTTTTTTTTTTTTTTTTGTTTTTTTTTTTTTTTACAGACTACAATACAACTACAAAATGGATATGCCCCGCTGAAGAGTCTAGCTCGGTATTTACCAGGCAACCGATAACAAAAAAAAAAACAAAAAAAAAACTATATATATAACTGCAATCTGTACTAATACACACTCTTTTGTAAATAGATAAATAAGCAAGAAAAATGTATGGACGACACAAGCATAACCCCAATCCAGGCAGCACAAATGGAGAAACAAACTACAACAAAAACAAACAAAAATAGTTGAAGTGAAGCCGTGGGGAAACCCTACCAATAGCATGTGCCAGCGTGAAGACCACAACTGAATTAAATATAATAAAAAACAAATATATCAAAAAAATTTAAAATGATCAAAGGGTAGTAAATCGTTTTTAAATGACCACCGGCAGTGTACCAACCCCAAAAAAACAAATATTGAAAGCATAAAAAACACAAAAAACCTAGAAAATGATTTTTAAGACAAACAAAAGCGTTATTTAGGATAATATTGAAGCATATATTGTAATATATGCCCCTGTGTGATTCTCTAGCAAAGAAGAAGTGATTCCTATCAGGGCTCCTCTGATCCGTTTGTGTATTATCAAGAAAAGCGGCAAACGAAGGATTTGGTTGTCATCTTCTTTTCGACAATTCTAAAGTAGACAAATTTCATCGGTCCCATTGAGTCTAATTCGCATGCTTTCCAACGCCGGTCTCAAAGAAGGCGATAGACTTGTTGAAGTAAACGGCGCAAAACGCTGAGGAACTAACACATAGGAGGTAACTTCCTGCTCTCCTGTTATGCATATTCATGTTGATTCTATTGTATTCTTAAAACATCTTTATGGAGTGCTTTAGATAATGAGCAGATTCTATTCATACCGGACAATTATTTTTCTTCCCACGATTCTATCTTATGGTTAAATAATAAAAAAAAAACAAGTTTTTTTTAACTGAAAGTAAGGAAAGGACGTTAAAACTTAAAACGAACAGAAATTTATTCCCATATATGAAAGGGTCTGTCTCCTCCTCAACGGCCTCGCTTCTTTACGCTAAAGTTTATTATTGTTCTTAAAAAAAAGAGTTGTGAAAAAGTCAAACTTTAGCGTAAAGAGCGAGGCGTTGAGGAGGGGAACAGCCCATTTCATATACGGAATAATTTCTGTTCGTTTGAATTTTACCGGCGTTTCCTAAACTTTTCAGTTATACAAAAAAAACTTGTTTGTTTTATTTAATTTTGAACGATTTTTGAACTTAATGCAGATTTTGATTTTGGATCACCGTACATGGAATAATTAAACAACAAATTGTATATTAATTGTACTTTTTATTTGGTTTAAATGGCTTTCTCGGAAACTTGTTTAATTTTATTTCCGAACGTTTTTATTAGTAATAAATATACGTAACTTACGAATTAACTTAACGTAACGAAACTTCTATATTTCAATATATTTTTAATACGTATATTAGGGGGTTCGCACCCCTAGTGAATACCTTGCTCTTTAAGCTAAAGTTCCGAATTTTGTTCCAATTCTTTAATAATGACACCTTAATCACAAAGGCCGTTAAAATTAGACTAAATAAGCTCTTATGAAAAGTACTAAAAAATCTTTGCCGGTTAAAGAGCGAGATATTGACTAGGGGGTGGACCCAATTTATAAAAAACGTACGTATTATCTGTTCGTGTTAAGTTTTGATGTTGCTCCGTCTTTCAGTTGAAAAACTTGTTTGTTTTTTTCTTAATTAATTTCTGGATCTTTTTTAAACATAATGCTGGGAAAACCCGGAGCCCCTGCATAGCCACTGTCACTTCCCCCAAGAAAACACTCTTTCATGGAAAGATTCAATCCATACATAACCCTCGACCCACCCCCCTCACTACCAGAAAAAAAATCCCCTTAAAAACGTCTGTTATACTTCCCAATACCCAATACTATATGTTAAACATTCGGATGAAGTTCATAACTTTCAGCCCCCCCCCGGGACTTCGGGGATTAAGTCATCCTAAAAGACATAGTTATGGTATTTTCGACCATGCTAAACAAAATAGTTATCTCAAAATTTTTGATCGGGTGACTTGGGAAAAAAATGAGCGTTGGCGGTGGTCTAGTTGCCCATCCTTTTTTTGTCCCTTAAAAAAAAGGGCACTAGAAAGAACTTTAATTCACGTTCCAATGAGCCCTCCCGTGATATGCTAGCGGACTACTGGCGGTCGATACGATCACTCCTGGGGTAAAAAAAACCAAAAAAACAAACGCCATCCCGTGATCTTTCTTCTGGCATAAAATGCCAAAATTCCACATTTTGTACATAATGGAGCTTGAAAACCTATACAGCAGGGTTCTCTGATTACGAATGAATATGACGGATGCGATTTTCATTAAGGTTCTATAACTTTTAGGGGCCTTCTTGCCCCTTTTTCAAAAATAATCACCAAATTTTTATCAGGCGCTTAAAAACTCTGATGGGTAGTACTACATTTGATAACACTTATATATTTGAAACCAGCATTAAATCTGAATTCTTTTGATGTATCTATGGTATTAAAATCCTGCTTTCTAGAGTTTTCGATTACCATTGAGCAAGGGTGGCTACCCTACTTAAAGTTCGTTACCAAGAACTGTTGATTACTGAAACTGTAGAAACAGGATGATCAGTTACGGTGCTTGGTCAGGATCAAAGTTTTATTGTATAATTGTTTTTATAAAAGACTTCTTCATAATGACTAAAAATCCGATATTTCTGTGTATAATGAACGAAACCAGTTACATTTGGCTAAGATATTATAGCTATTTGTTTAATCACTCTGAAGATGTCTCTTGGTTGCAAATTGACCTCACATTTTAAAAGGAAATAAAGATAGTTATAACCAGGAAATCACAACCTCCACATTCAGTCACCTTACCTGGGGAGTCTCTGGTGTTCTTTTGTGGCCTGTGTCTAGATTTGGAACAACTTAATAGCCCAAATTAGCCATTGTTTTATGCAACAGAATTGGGCTGCAACTTAGTAGGACGAAGATGGATTCCCAGTTTGAGCGCTGTGGAATAGGAAATATTTTAAATGGATGTTGAAAATATATTTCTCTAAAACTTAGACGGCGACACTTTTTATATTTTGGCCTTGCCAAACTCTCCACTAACAAATATTGATGCAACACGAATGTGTTTCAAGACAAATTACTTGACAAATTTCTGTTTCACTTTAGGTTGTAATGAGATATTAAAGATTCCACCAAGTGAAGTCAAACTTCTTGTGTGTGAATGCTGATGCGTTATGGATATTATAAAGCAAAGGGAATCCGGTAAAGCAGCAAGCTAAGCTACGGTGAAAGTCCTTTCGAAACACGGAAACGAGGCTTGAGATGAACGGTTTGGCCTTGGAAAAATGTCAATATCTTTTGAATCAAATCAATGCGCGGAGGTAACCTCGGCCTTTGACGTCAAATAGTCAGTGTAAGTTCATCCCTTTTTTATTTTTTCCAAAACACAAAATGAATTTCTCTCTTCTGTTCAAAATAAATTCTATTAAATTATGCTTTAGTGAACATTCCAGGACGTACCCCAACGGGAACGTACCCCCTGATAATACAAAACTTTCCACGAAAGTTTCTGCGACGCCTTCTAATTTAGCAGCATCAAATAAACGGAACGGGTTGTTTTTTCTGGCCAAACCAAATTCTGTAACTTCATTTTAGTTGAAAACTTTGCAGAGGCGTATCCCAAGAGGCCTCGGCCCACCCTCCCCCCCACAAACAAAAAATTAACCATAACCCAAAACGAGACCCGCAAAAATACAACTCTTTTAAATTTTCTCGCGGCACTTTTATTCAAACAATTGCAATAAAAAACTGTTTTATTTGTTTTTTCTTATTCTAGCCACAAGTGTGAACGATAGGCTTGTTACCTGTACTTGTAAAAAAGATTCATCAACTGAAAACGTACGCGATTCAAGTGCCATCGAGAAAAACCTGAAGAATCTTTATCCTATATCCTTCCCCTCAGCTCCAAAAAATCCTGATTAAATGCTCTGGAACTTTTTTTTATCTTGAATGTCTTACAGAGACTTGGGTAATAAACATAATTTCTGAAAATTAAAAATATTGGTATTTGTCGAAAGGTAGACTAGGTTAAGCATGATTTTTCTTCAAAACTTGACGAATTATGTCTCCCTTCCTTTCTTTTTTTCTAACCTTCTTTTGCACCGTATTCAGTACTGTCAGTGTCTTGAAGCCCACCTCTCCATCTGGGCAACCTCGTATGGGTCGACTTGCGATTTACTACGTTGGTTTGAAAGTTTAAAACAGTTATTTTAGAAACTATTAGCTGCTGTATTTGCCTTATATGATAAAGTTCAATACTCTTTTTCCCCACGGTTGTTTTCTTGTTTCCTTCCCCTTCCCCCTTCGCTTTATCTCATTCACAAAAATAAAGGCTGGTTTACATTTCCACTAACTACGTCCTAGCTCTTTTGATAATTATCGGCTTTTCCACCATCAACAAAATTATCTGTGGAATTCCAAATCCAGATATTTTCAGAGTAACTTTACTGTAGTAAATTAATTGTATTTGGACTTTAATTTAATTTAAGTCAATTGGAACATCTATACAAAAATTGATGATCTATAATCGTGAATTTGGTTCAAACACCTAGAAGCTTGAGGATTAGAACCGTGAAACACAAAAAAATATCACCGTGTGTGTTCTTTTTCCTTCTAAAAACAATGTCAAAGGAATTCTTTGAGGTGTCTCGATTGACCGCCACTTGAAAAGTGCTGATTTTCTAAACCCTCTAAATTCATTCTTAACATGAGGTGTATTACCGCCGATGGTAACGTCGCGGAGAAAGAAACCTCGCACCAAAAATATTTGTGAAAAACATGTACAGTGCTTTAGTACAGTTTGGAATTTTTTTTACTCAAAAACATCGTAAACACAGTTAATACTGTGCGAAGTTAATACAGTTAATACTGTTAAATCAGCATATGATAACTTATTTGATTTGAGATAATTCTTAGTGTAGTCCGGGAGCCACTAAAGCGTATCTCGTTTATTTCTGAGTTGAGGTGGTCAGAAAGACACGGTCAGTTTGACAAATAGTTTCCGACTATATCGACCACGCTGAATCCGAATATGGGTGGTGGCAAAAGTTGGAGGTCACGGCTTGATCTTGTAAAAGCAAAAAAACTCCCTTTTAGGCCTATAAAACGTGAACAGACTGTTTTTTTTCTAAGGTTGTACCCCTCCGATTTAGTGGCGCGACATCTCATTGTGGTCCTAATATAGTCTTCTCATAGAATAGATTGTTAATTTTTTTTCCGATATCTCGTATAGCCCAGGAGCTATAGGCTAATATTTATTAATTTTCCCCGAAAAATCTCAAAATACAAAGGTTCATTTTCACTAAACCACGTATCTCTTCCGGGGACCTTTCTATAATTTTTGTGTTTTTCATTCTTTCCAGAATTTACCTTTCGTATTTAGCTTCACATTGCCGTAAAGTTCAACATATGTATAGGCCAAAAAATATATGCAAAAATACATTTTTCCAAAGGATGATGTGACACATCTTTTACGCTAGAATTAACGCCAAATCCGAATATGAACTTACTTTTGAACCAAATATCAACTTTTTTATTGTCTTCATTCAAAATGTATTTACAATGCTGATGATTTTCAGTTTATCTGTGCTGATAAGAATGGGACAGTGACAATCTCCCTACAAATCCTAAGCCAAGAACCTGCCCTGGTCATCTTCAAAGATTGCCCTCCAATAAGCCAACATTTCAATATAGTTGTGAAAGATTAAGTGATTGTGAGGGTGTTTGAAAACATTGTCTATGTCACGTGTGCAGTGGGCAACAGCCCCCGTAAGCACTATCAAACAACAACAACAATTTTGTAAACTCTGTTGCTGATTAATTAAACGTGAGGTTGGTAAGTAGTAGTAATCTAAGTTATACTTTGCTTGCTTATGTTCCATCCTGTGTTATTTGCGGCCTTTACATTCCTGGCACCTTTCCATGGCAGATTACCAGGCTGAATATTGCTACTGTTGTCAATTGAATATGGAATTATACAAAAAACCTACCAGACAAGTTTCCAGGCCAACCAGACATGTTTCTGGGTTCAAGCAGACAAGTTCTAAAGGGTCAACTAAGTTTCTTGGGCCTTTACGTTCCATGGCATACCTTTCCATGGCAGATTACCAGACTAGTTATTTGGTCATAATAATATAATGTGGTCAAACAGGTTTTTTTTCTGTTTTGTTGTCAATTACACAATGAATGTAGGTCATGAGTTCACACACACATTCTTAAAAACTACACGTGATTAAAACACGTTATAAAACTACATTTCAACTCCAAGTTTTTTTTTCAATCCAATCAGAGTGGGTTTTTTTTTTCGAGCTGACACCTGTTTTTTAGGCAGCCAATCAGAGACAAAACAGGGAGATATTTACTCCTCTCTCTCTCTCTCAATTTTTTTGTGTGTGCTAGCCCTCAGTTTCATTGTGTAGTGAGAGTGTCAACACATAAACAAAATGTTCCATACATGTCCGTTATGTATGTACTCATTGGGCAGCTGGTCATCATCATGTTGGAGAATTGCACAATGATTGAGGAGTATGATGAAAAGTGTAGATTATGCAACCCGTGTAAATTGCATAGAGGATATGCTGTACAAATTAAAGGTTGTAATTCCTGTCATGAAGAGGTGTGTGACTCTCATCCTAGAGGCCACCTATGCTCCAATTGTCATTATGATAAATGTAATCAGTGGGAGAATAACATATCCCCGGTATGATTGGAAAGAATCCTAACCGTGATTTTAGTTATTGCTACGAGATGGTATCGTCGTGGTTTTAGATTGTTCTGGGAGGAGGAAACGGGTCAAACGATTCAACTGTTGAACAACAAGAGAATATGGTTTCTACGGTCATCGTTGTGAAGGACAATGGGTGTTATGATTATAAGCCCACTGAGTTTTATTGGCTGTGACGGAATGTGATTCGACATCTTGAGGACACTGTTTGTGAAATTGCTTCAAATAAGCAAATTGAAACATGTGAAATTCATAGAATGAATGAGAATAGTATCATTGACTATACCAAGAGATATGACAAGAGTGAAGTTAACACTCTATTGTAGAAAATGTTGACCTTGACATTGCAGTACATCAGGATCAGTACACTGTGAATTCAGATAATCTACCTGCACTAGTTGTTGTCGACAAAATACCTAGTAGTGGATGAAATCTAAAGAGTAGAAAAGCGTTTTATCATGTATATAAATTTTTATTAATAAACACATTTCACATACATCATTAGAACATTTTATTTCTTAGGGCACTAAAATCAATATTAAATACATCTTGTAAGTATATTCTCCACTAGAAAGTAGTTCAATTGAGGTAAGTCAACGTAGATGTTGAGAAACTGCTTGTAGGTGTAGCCACGACATCTGAACATGAAAAAAGAGTAGTGCATGAAAGCCACATGTCTTAGTCGTTAAATCCTGTACTCTTCGTTGATTTGAATAATGGGTTTTCCCATGCTTTCAATAAAGTTGCTGATGTATGGAGCGTAGAATTTATACGATAGGCCAAGAGGAATCAAAAAATTCAATATTCTTCGCTGTCTGAAAGATGCATAGCCAATGACCGGTCTTCAAAGTCGATGGACTGCTATTAACAATGATTAGGGTATTGTTAACACTTGGAATTTTTTCAATGAAGTCCGAAGGTGTGCAATAGGACTTGTACTGGGACATGTATGGATCCATACTAAATACGTTGATTATTTGGTTTTGTGTTCATGGTGCTAGGTCTAGTAGAAAAACACTGCCGTCGGGTGTGATTTCCCAATAGGTTTCAAATTGACTCAGTGATATTAGCGTGATAATCTCAGTCAGAGCATTGGCAAATGTACACTCTAAACGTACATTCCCTGTTTCATACTATGCTCATATCCTGTGTGCCAGACAAGTCCAAAACAATAACCCCATGACTTTTTTTTGAAAACATTGAATCGGTTATTCCATTTTCAAATAGTTGAGAGTTCATGATCTAGGGATTGCTGGTCAACTCGTACAGAGTTCTATACTGTGTTTTTTGTCATAATGATAGAGTGTACAGTGGAATACCATTCACTTTGCACACAAGGCTAGATAGACCGAAAAAATTAAAATCATGGGGGGATTTCAGTCCAGGATCCCAACGCACTGCTGCCCACTCTTCACAAAGGCCAAAGCCAATTTTGATGGGATTTCTTCATTGATAAATGATGAATCGCTATAGCTACGAGAGCCGGTGGCAATGTGACGTTGATTGGTAATCGTATGGGGAACAAGAAGTTTAATGTTGTTACCATTGGCTCTTAGCTTTTCCACTGCCAATGCAACAGAGCTCATAACTTGTTGTGTTTTCGGACATGGAGAATTGCCGATGTGATAATGACATTTGCATTGGGTGCTGCAGGAAGTGTTTTTTCTCAAAATGAAATTCGATGGGGTCATCTGTAACTTTATGTCAATCTTGACATTGGGGGGTAGCCATTGGGATATAATTGAATATCTCATGATTTAATTTTCCAACTAGATGATACTCCTGGGTCACTGCAGTAGTCAACTCACCGTCAGTATCAACACCTGTTCGAATATTCATAGCCCAATGATTGTCCTCTCAACTCCTTGTATGCCTTTGGCGTCATCATCATAAATTGTATGGAGCTTGCATAGTTTGATAAATTATTGCTAGTGCTCACCAAAGTACCATGTAATAAATACATTAATTTGTTTGAATAGGTTGTGTAGAATACATTTTTCATAGAGAGACCATCGCCGGCATTTGGAGTGTATTATCTGACTTTTTCTTCACCACAACATTTAAATCAATAAATGTTGATGATAAATCAATGAAATAGTCTTTCATTTGAAAATATTTGAAAAGTGTATATTCTCCGAGAGGGGTTGTTGGGGGTGAAATTGTTCATAGTAGCCATACTTGACACTGACATCAAACATTTTCAGCATTGAATAGATTCATGAGGATACTAATTGATGGATATGATCCTTGTGGGGGAGATAAGTCATCTTAAGAGAGAAATCCTTCATTGATCTAACAATCTTTTTCTTTTTCTTCTTATTGGCCTTCGTTGTTTTATTCCTCAAAGTCCTTGTTGATGTCCTTTGCTTCCTGCTGGGTGGAGACTGATGAGTGAATGACGCGAAAACGCGTCCTTTTCAATCCTCTCCCCATTTTGTCGAGATTTTAATTGCTCACCAACGACTCTTGCTGAAGATCTACATATTTTCCTTAACACTCTCCATGAAATTCTTGCCGACCCCAGTCCTGTAGTGTGGAGGCAGCAAAATTTGATGCAGCAGGTACAAGATATTTTCTGGCAAGGGGGTAGTGCAGAACGAAATAGCCTAGCAAACCAGCTACCAAGACCACTAGCCATAGACATTGTAGTACGACCCTTGTAGTAGTCCAATCCCATTGCCTAATTGACGTGGACTCAAAGCACCAACATAACAATCGATATCGGGGACAGAACAAATGGAATTCTCCTATTGTTCATTTTAGGTGATTGTGCTGTCGTTGACAATGGGTCGAAAATGACATGTAATCACAGCTAAGGCCTTTTGGTATTGACTAGAGGATCACCCAAATTCACTTCTTAGTCTGGGAAACTGGCAGAGTTCCAAAATACGAAGTGTTTACAGAGGAACATACTGAAGATGCTTTATATTATAGTGATGAACCAGTTCATGAGTTGTTTTTTCGTTACAAAGAACACGTAGGAGGGGAACATTTGAATTACCGACTCTCGACGTTTCCACAAAGGATGCATAGAGAAATATGCAAGAGTCCGAGGCAAAACCAGGTGGATTATCAGCAAAATCCTTTGTTTTTTTTGTTAAACATGATTGACTGAAACAAAAGCAGAACTTTTAACATCACAACAACTGAAGGTCAGTAAATATGAATTCCGTTGTTGTTTTGTTTAAACACGATTGGCTGAAATAAAAGCGGAACTTTAAAATCACAACAACTCAAGGTCAGTAAATGATTCCTTTGTTTTTTTTTTGTTAAACACGATTGGCTGAAATAAAAGCGGACTTTTTAAAATCACAACAACTAAAGGTCAGTAAATAATTTTTTTTTTTGTTAAACCAATTGGCTGAAATAAAAGCGGAACTTTTCAAATCACAACAAACTGAACGTCGGTAAATAATTCCTTTGTTTTTTTTTTGTTAAACATGATTGACTGAAACAAAAGCAGAACTTTTAAATCACACAACACGAAGGTCAGTAAATATTTCCGCTGTTGTTTTTTGTAAACACGATTGGCTGAAATAAAAGCGGAATTTTAAAATCACAACAACTGAAGGCCAGTAAATGATTCCTTTGTTTTTTTTGTTTGTTAAACACAATTGGCTGAAATAAAAAAGCGGAACTTTTTAAAATCACAACAACTGAAGGTCAGTAAATAATTCCATTGTTTTTTTGTTAAACACGATTGGCTGTGACAACAAAAGCAGAACTTTTAACATCACAACAACTGAAGGTCAGTAAATAATTCCGTTTGTTTTTTTTTGTTAACACACGATTGGCTGAAATAAAAGCGGAACTTTTAAAATCACAACAACTGAAGGTCAGTAAATGATTCCGTTGTTTTTTGTGTTTTTTTTTGTTAAACACGATTGGCTGAAATAAAAGCAGAACTGTTAAAAATCACAACAACTGAAGGTCAGTAAATAATTCTATTTTTTTTTGTTAAAACACGATTGGTTGAAATAAAAGCGGAACTTTTAAAATCACAACAACTGAAGGTCAGTAAATAATTCCTTTGTTTTTTTTTGTAAACACGACTGGCTGAAAACAAAAGCAGAACTTTTAAAATAACAACTGAAGGTCAGTAAATAACTTCCTTGTTCTTTTTTGTTAAACACGATGGCTGAAATAAAAGCGGAACTTTTAAAATCACAAACAACTCAAGGTCCAGTAAATGATTCCTTTGTTTTTTTTTTATTAAACACGATTGCTGAAATAAAAGCGGAACTTTTTAAAATCACAAAAACTAAAGGTCGGTAAATGATTCCTTGTTTTTTTGTTAAACACGATGGTTGAAACAAAAGCAGAACTTTTAAAATCACAACAACTAAAGGTCAGTAAATTAATTCCATTGTTTTTTTTGTTAAACACGATTGGTCGAAATAAAAAGCGGAACTTTTAAAAATCAAAACAACTGAAGGTCAGCAAATAATTCCTTTGTTTTTTTTTTGTTAAACACGATTTGGCTGAAATAAAAGCGGAACTTTTAAAATCACAACAACTGAAGGTCAGTAAATAATTCCCTTGTTTTTTTTAAACACGACTGGCTGAAACAAAAGCAGAATTTTTAAAATCACAACAAACCTGAAGGCCAGTAAATAATTCCTTTGTTTATTTTTTTGTTAAACACGTATTGGCTGAAATAAAAGCGAAACTCTTAAAATCACCAACTCAAGGTCAGTAATAATTCCTTTTTTTTGTTAAACACGAATTGGCTGAAATAAAAGCGGAACTTATAAAATCACAACAACTGAAGGTCAGTAAATAATTCCTTTGTTTTTTTGTTAATCACGATTGGCTGAAATAAAAGCGGAACTTTTAAAATCACAACTCAAGGTCAGTAAATAATTCCTTTTTTTTTTTTGTTAAACACGATTGGCTGAAATAAAAAGCGGAACTTTTAAATCACAACAACTTGAAGAGTCAGTAAATGATTCCTTTGTTTTTTTTGTTAAACACGATTGGCTGAAACAAAAGCAGAACTTTTAAACATCACAACAACTGAAGGTCAGTAAATGATTCCTTTGTTTTTTTGTTAAACACGATTGGCTGAAACAAAAGCAGAAACTTTCCCCCAAAAAATCACAACAACTGAAGGTCAGTAAAAAAATATTCTATTTTTTTTTGTTAAACACGATTGGCTTTTGAAATAAAAGCGGAACTTTTAAAATCACAACAACTCACAAGGTCAGTAAATGATTCCTTTGTTTTTTTGTTAAACACGATTGGCTGAAATAAAAGCGGAACTTTTAAAATCACAACAACTAAAGATCAGTAAATGATTCCTTTGTTTTGCGTTTTTGAATTTAAACACAATTGTTGAAACAAAAGCAGAACTTTTAAAAATCACAACAACTGAAGGTCAGTAAATAATTCCATTGTTTTTTTTTTGTAAAAACGATTGGTTGAAATAAAGAGGAACTTTTAAAATCACAACAACTGAAGGTCAGAAATATAAAACAAAAAAAAAACCTAAAATAATGTCATGAAATCAACATGCAAACTCGACATAGCTTTATTTCATTTTTTAAGGTTCATTTTTAGACGAGGTTACGTGCGCGCACGTAACCTCGTCTAAATGAACCCTAAAAAATGAAATAAAGCTATGTCGAGTTTGCATGTTAATTTCATGACATTATTTTCCCCCCCCGTTTTTTTTTTACTTTACTGACCTTCAGTTGTTGTGATTTAAAAGTTCCTCTTTATTTCAACCAATCGTGTTTAACAAAAAAAAAAACAATGGAACTATTTACTGACTTTTCAGTTGTTGTGATTCTAAAAGTTCTGCTTTTGTTTCAACCAATTGTGTTTACCCCCCCCCCCCAAAAAAAACAAGGAATCATTTACTGATCTTTAGTTGTTGTGATTTTAAAAGTTCCACTTTTAGTTTCAGGCCAATCGTGTTTAACAAAAAAAACAAGGAATCATTTACATGACCTTGAGTTGTTGTGATTTAAAAGTTCCGCTTTTATTTCAGCCAATCGTGTTTAACAAAAAAAAAATAGAAATATTTACTGACCTTCAGTTGTTGTGATTTTAAAAGTTCTGCTTTTGTTTCAGCCAATCGTGTTTAACAAAAAAAACAAAGGAATCATTTACTGACCTTCAGTTGTTGTGATTTTAAAAGTTCTGCTTTTTGGTTTCAGCCAATCGTGTTTTAACAAAAAAAACAAAGGAATCTCTTTACTGAACCTTCAGTTGTTGTGATTTTAAAAGTTCCGCTTTTATTTCATGCCAATCGTGTTTAAAAAAAAGGGAATTATTTACGACCTTGAGTTGTGATTTTAAAAGTCCGCTTTTATTTCAGCCAATCGTGATTAACAAAAAAAACAAAAGGAATTATTTACTGACCTTCAGTTGTTGTGATTTTATAAGTTCCGCTTTTATTTCAGCCAATCGTGTTTAACAAAAAAAAGAAATTATTTTACTGACCTTGAGTTGTGATTTTAAGAGTTCGCTTTTATTTCAGCCAATCGTGTTTAACAAAAAAAAAAACAAAGGAATTATTTACTGGCCTTCAGTTGTTGTGATTTTTAAAAAATTCTGCTTTTGTTTCAGCCAGTCGTGTTTAAAAAAAAAACAAAGGAATTATTTACTGACCTCAGTTGGTTGTGATTTTAAAAGTTCCGCTTTTATTTCAGCCAAAACGTGCTTTTTGACAAAAAAAAACAAAGGAATTATTTGCTGACCTTCAGTTGTTTTGATTTTAAAAGTTCCGCTTTTATTTCAACCAATCGTGTTTTAACAAAAAAAAAAAAACAATGGAATTATTTTACTGAGCTTTAGTTGTTGTGATTTTAAAAAGTTCCGCTTTTATTTCAGCCAATCGTTGTTTAACGAAAAAAAAAAACAAAGGAATCATCATTACTGACCTTGAGTTGTTGTAATTTAAAAGTTCCGCTTTTATTTCAGCCAATGTATGTTTAACAAAAAACAAAGGAATTATTTTACTGACCTTCAGTTGTATATTTAAAAGTTCTGCTTTTGTTTCAGCCAGTCGTGTTTTAAAAAAAACAAAGAAAATTATTTACTGACCTTCAGTTGTTGTGATTTAAAAGTTCCGCTTTTTTATTTCAACCAATCATGTTTTTTTAACAAAAAAAAAAATAGAATTATTTACTGACCTTCAGTTGTTGTGATTTTAACAGTTCTGCTTTTTATTTCAGCCAATCGTGTTTAAAAAAAAACAAAAAAAAACAACGGAATCATTTACTGACCTTTCAGTTGTTGTGATTTTAAAAGTTCCGCTTTTATTTCAGCCAATCGTGTTTAACAAAAACAACACAACGGAATTATTTACTGACCTTCAGTTGTTGTGATTTTAAAAGTTCTGCTTTTGTTTTCAGCCAATCGTGTTTAACAAAAAAACAATGGAATTATTTACTGACCTTCAGTTTTTGTGAGTTTTAAAAGTTCCGCTTTTATTTCAGCCAATTGTGTTTAACAAAAAAAAACAAAGGAATCATTTACTCGGCCTTCAGTTGTTGTGATTTTAAAAGTTCCGCTTTTATTTCAGCCAATCGTGGTTTAACAAAAAAACAAAACAACGGAATTATTTACTGACCCTTCAGTTGTGTGATTTTAAAAGTTCTGCTTTTGTTTCAGTCAATCATGTTTAACAAAAAAAACAAAGGAATTATTTACCGACCCTTCAGTTGATTTTGTGATTTGAAAAGTTCCGCTTTTATTTCAAGCCAATTGGTTTTTTTAACAAAAAAAAAAGAAATTATTTACTGACCTTTAGTTGTTGTGATTTAAAAGTTACGCTTTGTATTTCAGCCAATCGTGTTTAACAAAAAAAAAAAAAACAAAGGAATCATTTACTGACCTTGAGTTGTTGTGATTTTAAAAGTTCCCGCTTTTATTTTCAGCCAATCGTGTTTTAACAAAAAACAAACAACGGAATTATTTACTGACCTTCAGTTGTTGTGATTTTAAAAGTTCTGCTTTTGTTTCAGTCAATCATGTTTAACAAAAAAAAACAAAGGATTTTTCTGATTATCCACTGGTTTTGCCTCGGACTCTTGCATATTTCTCTATGCATCCTTTGTGGAAACGTCGAGAGTCGGTAATTCAAATGTTCCCTCCTACGTGTTCTTGAATGAAAAACAACTCATGAACTTGTTCATCACTATAATATAAAGCATCTTCAGTATGTTTCCTGTAAACACTTCGTATTTGGAACTCTGCCAGTTAACACTAAGAAGTGAATTGGGTGATCCTCTAGCAATAACAAAAGGCTTAGCTGTGATTACATGTCATTTTTCGACCCATTGTCAACGACAGCACAATCACCTAAAATGAACAATAGGAGAATTCCATTTGTCTGTCCCGATATCGATTGTTATGTTGGTTTGCTTTGAGTCCACGTCATTAGGCAATGGATTGGACTACTACAAGGGTCGTACTAACAATGTCTGGCTATGGTCTTGGTAGCTGGTTTGCTAGGCTATTTCGTTCTGCACTACCCCTTGCCAGAAAATATCTTGTACCTGCTGCATCAAATTTTGCTGCCTCCACACTACAGGACTGGGGGTCGGGCAAGAATTTCAAGGAGAGTGTAAGGAAAATATTAGATCTTCAGCAAGAGCCTTTGGTGAGCAATTAAAATCTCGACAAAATGGGGAGGGATTGAAAAGGATGCGTTCGCGTCATTCACCTCATCAGTCTCCACCCAGGCAGGAAGCAAAGGACATCAACAAGGACTTTGAGGAATAAAACAACGAAGGCCAATAATAAGAAAGAAAAGAAAACAGATTGTTAGATCAAAGAAGGATTTCTTCTCTTAAGATGACTTATCTCCCCCACAAGGAATCATATCCATCAATTAGTTTCCTCATTGAATCTATTCAATGCTGAAAATGTTGATGTCAGTGTCAAGTATGGCTACTATGAACATTGTCTTGTTTTCACCCCCAACAACCCCTCTCGGAGAAATACACTTTCAAATATTTTCCAATGAAGACTATTTCATATGATTTATCATCAACATTTATTGATTTAAATGTTGTGGTGAAGAAAAAGTCAGATAATACAACTCCAAATGCCGGCGATGGTCTCTCCTATGAAAACTGTTATTCTACACAACCTATTCAAACAAATTAATGTATTTATTAATGGTACTTTGGTGAGCACTAGCAATAATTTATCAAACTATGCAAGCTACATACAATTTATGATGATGACGCCAAAGGCATACAAGGAGTTGAGAGGACAATCATTGGGCTATGAATATCGAACAGGTGTTGATACTGACGGTGAGTTGACTACTGCAGTGACCCAGGAGTATCATCTAGTTGGAAAATTAAATCATGAGATATTCAATATATCCCAATGGCTACCCCCCAATGTCAAGATTGACATAAAGTTACAGATGACCCCATCGAATTTCATTTTGAGAAAAACACTTCCTGCAGCCCCGATGCAAATGTCATTATCACATCGGCAATTCTCCATGTCCGAAAACAACAAGTTATGAGCTCTGTTGCATTGGCAGTGGAAAAGCTAAGAGCCAATGGTAACAACATTAAACTTCTTGTTCCCCATACGATCACCAATCAACGTCACATTGCCACCGGCTCTCGTAGCTATAGCGATTCATCATTTTATCAATGGAGAAATCCCATCAAATTGGCTTTGGCCTTTGTGAAGAGTGGCAGTGCCGTTGGATCCTGGACTGAAATCCCCCCATGATTTTAATTTTTTCGGTCTATCTAGCCTTGTGTGCAAAGTGAATGGTATTCCACTGTACATTCTATCATTTGACAAAAAATCCTATAGAACTCTGTACGAGTTGACCATGCAATCCCTAGATCATGACTCTCAACTATTTGAAAATGGAATAACCGATTCAATGTTTCAAAAAAATCATGGGGTTATTGTTTTGGACTTGTACTGGCACACAGGATATGAGCATAGTACGAACAGGGAATGTACGTTTTTAGAGTGTACATTTGCCAATGCTCTGACTGAGAGTATCAAGCTAATATCACTGAGTCAATTTGAAACCTATTGGGAAATCACACCCGACGGCAGTGTTTCTACTAGACCTAGCACCATAAAACACAAACCAAATAATCAACGTATTTAGTATGGATCCATACATGTCCCAGTACAAGTCCTATTGCATACCTTCGGACTTCATTGAAAAAATTCCAAGTGTTAACAATACCCTAATCATTGTTAATAGCAGTCCATCGACTTTGAAGACCGGTCATTGGCTATGCATCTTCAGACAGCGAAGAATATTGAATTTTTTGATCCTCTTGGCCTATCGTATAAATTCTACGCCTTCATACATCAGCAACTTTATTGAAAGCAGGGGGAAAACCATTATTCAAAATCAACGAAGAGTACAGGATTTAACGACTAAGACATGTGGCTTTCATGCACTACTCTTTTTCATGTTCGATGTCGTGGCTACACCTACAAGCAGTTTTCAACATCTTACGTTGACTTACCTCAATTGAACGACTTTCTAGTGGAGAATATACTTACAAGTGTATTTAATATTGATTTTAGTGCCCTAAGAATAAAATGTTCTAAAGATGTATGTGAAATTGTTTATTAATAAAAATTTATATACATGATTAAAACGACTTTTCACTCTTTAGATTTCATCCACTACTAGGTATTGTCGACAACAACTAGTGCAGGTAGATTATCTGAATTCACAGTGTACTGATCCTGATGTACTGCAATGTCAAGGTCACATTTTCTACAATAGAGTGTAACTTCACTCTTGTCATATCTCTTTTGGGTATAGTCAATGATATACTATTCTCATTCATTCTATAGAATTCACATGTTTCAATTTGCTTATTTGAAGCAATTTCACAAACAGTGTCCTCAAGTGTCGAATCACATTCCGTCACAGCCAAATAAAAATCAGTGGGCTTATAATCATAACACTCATTGTCTTCACAACGATGACGTAGAAACCATATTCTCTTGTTGTTCCAACAGTTGAATCGTTGACCCGTTTTCCTCCTCCCAGAAACAATCTAAAACCACGACGATACCAATCTCGTAGCAATAAAACTAAAATCACGGTTAGGATTCTTTCCAATCATACCGGGATATGTATTCTCCCACTGATTACATTTATCATAATGACAATTGGAGCATAGGTGGCCTCTAGGATGAGAGTCACACACCTCTTCATGACAGGAATTACAACCTTTAATTTGTACAGCATATCCTCTATGCAATTTACACGGGTGCATAATCTACACTTTCATCATACTCCTCAATCATTGTGCAATTCTCACATGATGATGACCAGCTGCCAATGAGTAACATACATAACGGACATGTATGGAACATTTTGTTATGTGTTGACACTCTCACTACCACAATGAAACTGAGCTAGCAACAACAAAAAAAAAAATTTGAGAGAGAGAGAGGAGTAAAATATCTCCGTTGTCTCTGATTGGCTGCCTAAAAAACAGGTGTCAGCTCGAAAAAAAAAACCACTTCTGATTGAAAAAAAAAACAAACTTGGAGTTGCAATGTAGTTTTATAACGTGTTTAATCACGTGTAGTTTTAAGAATGTGTATGTGAACTCATGACCTACATTCATTGTGTAATTGACAACAAAAACAGAAAAAAAAACCTGTTTGACCACATTATATTATTATGACCAAATAAACTAGTCTGGTAATCTGCCATGGAAAGGTGCCATGGAACGTTGGAACGTAAAGGCCCAGAAACTTATAGTTGACCCAAGAAGTACTTGTCTGCTTGACCCAGAAACATGTCTGGTTGGCCTGGAAACTTGTCTGGTAGGTTTTGTATAATTCCATATTCAATTGACAAAACAGTAGCAATATTCAGCCTGGTAATCTGCCATGGAAAGGTGCCAGGGAATGTAAAGGCCGCAAAATAACACAGGATGGAACATAAGGCAAAGCAAAGTATAACTTAGATTACTAACTGGTAGTGTCATTGAGAAGCTGTACTGTTGAGTGGTTAGAGACTAAGAATAGGAAACTGAACGACGCCCTAATGCCTGCCTTATGTAACTATGTAATGTCATGGACAGGTAGGCTAAATAAACTTTCAGATTGCTGGAAAATGAGTAATAGGCTTCAAGATGAAAACTCAAGACCAGGTTGGAATTAAGAATGAGTTTTTAATCTCAAAACTGGTGTCTGATGAAACATATTGTGGCATTTCTACGTAGACTTGGCCTATACTGTAATTATGCTAAGTTAGATCAGGTATTTTTTAGGGTATGTTTAGTCTTGATGTTACTGAGACCACCTTAAGCCAATCTATACAAATCTGTTATTTTGGATACCCAAAACCAAACGCTGAGTATATCTAACATTTGGCATATAGTCTACCCTAGCTACAGTTTAGGGATATTACTGTCTTATGTACTACCATCAACATAATGTACTACTTCACCACTGCAGTAGTACACTATGGGATCTGTACCTCAGAATTGAGTACTACACACCCCACCATCAGTAGTACATTAAAAATGGCTTTAGGTCCTACTATAGGCTATACACGAGTAGTACACTTTGGGTTAGACATAGGTCTAACCTATGTCTTTAAACGTATTAAAACTTCGATCGATCGGTACGAAGTCAAGTGTTTCTCGAGTTCATTCGCACCTCTGCAAGTTTAGAAACGTTGGCCTAGCGAAGTTCCGATTAACACGGTCACTGAGGAACTGGTGTGGTGGTAGGTTTTACATGCCGTTAATCCTTTGGTCACTGTCGCAAGTGCCAGACAACAACTAATAAGAGCGAAACTGTTGAGGGCATTTTCGAAACGAATCCTTGCAAGCTCTTAAATCGACTTCCCAAACCTACAACCGAGCTGCATATTTACGGTAGGCTGATCGCGTATGACGGACGTGTTCGGCCTATTACTTGTAAACCATTTCCGGGAATTCCTATTGCTCTAAAAGACAGTAGTGGATGTCATGAGGGAGAGGAAATACAAGTGACGACGAAGAGTTTTATCGTTTTAAGAAGAAAGCATGGTGCTAGGAAACTGGGGATATTTTGCTTATGCAGTAGTCAGAGAGTAAGGCAAGACTTATCGAATGTATTTTTGAATTGTGGAGCCATGTCTGTCTTCTGAATTAAGATTTACCATTTACCTCTTTGGTGGAGTTCAGTGATAGAATGAAGTGCTAAAGCTGGTCCCATCCAAAATGACTTTAGATCCGAACCCCGGACTACGAAGCGAACTTGTTGCAGCACACATGAAGAAGCAGACACGCTAGTGTTTGTTCTCCATGTTGCCGAATGCTACAGAAAACGGATGTTCCTAAGCAATTGTTGAAGCAAATGACAGAGGGACATTTGTTGTCATATTTATTACAGGACTATCACGAAATATTCCTCTGCAGGTGTGACCCAGGCTATGAACCCGAGCTCTACGTTCAGTTCGCGTGACAAAGTTCTTTTCCGATCATAAAAATTGTGAATAGAACATCGTGGGCTGCTGTAGAGTCAATAGGGTGCTACATTGCATTAGTGGATGTGATTTTACGGTCAGTCTTTTTACTTCTCGAAGGGCAAAAAAACATTTGCTACAATCTGCTGCTAAATCACAGCTCATTCAAGAAATTGCTGATCTTACACGGAAAGTGAGGAGTGATATCTAAAAAATCATTATGCACGAGCCCGAAATCTTGCGTATCTACGGGTACGAAAATTGACTGTTTCGGTATATAGCAAATAAAAAAAAACAGTCGAATTTGATTCTCTAATGGACCTCCGAATTCATTATTCCCGAGAAAAAAGAACTTGAACAGCTTACCCCCAACAGATGGTTCTTTCGTATCTCACGTCAAGAGAGCTATACTTCAGTGGAGCATTATTCTTCAGGCTGTGATTCTAAGCCCTATATCTTCAATCCACTTGAGTTTGGCTGGACCCATCATAACATTTTAGGAGTTAGTCCAGCGACTTCAGCGCTGAGGACCCCCCCGGCCTCCATCTGTCAACAAGGCTTCAACCTTTTGTTACTGTAAAACTGTGTGTGGTAAAGTGTCCTTGTTTGGGATAAAGCCATGCGACAATTCTTTGCGCATGTGGTGGGCGATGTTGGTGCCGACAGCGACGATTCGGACGAGGATTAGCGGGATTTTTTTTGTATGTTCGAGGAAAGCCGTTGGGATGTGCGGGAATTGTATTTGACAAGCTTTACCTGTAGCTTTACTTGCAGTGTTTAAAATAATAAACACTCTTTAATCAAGTTCAAGCTTTCAGCTTCTGTCGATCACGGTTCTTCCGTGTCCGTTTACTACCTTGCAAAGCTTCGTAGGTTCATTATAATCTGGATTTGCAACTATATTTGCAAGAAAATCAGAGTTTTTTATAGCAAATTAAATAGTATATAGCAACTAAAGTTGAGAAACGATGACCAGTTAAACACTACCGTTGGACTCGGCGTTCAAAATTTTGGCATAAACACATGTCCTGCAATACCATTGATCAAAAAAAAAAATTTTTAGGCCTACAAATAAGTAATTAGCCTATAACAAACAAAGTTAAGATTGGGCTGCAAGGTAAAGTTTCATATTCGGATTTGGCGTTAAATTCTAGCATAAACGATGTGTCACATTATCATTTTGGACAAATGTATTTTTGCATATATTTT